>NJDC01018648.1:20296-31127 GCA_002245475.1 Calephelis virginiensis
TTGCTTCAAACAAATAATCACAGAAAATTTATATTGTGCAGTATCGAAATGAAACTGCGCACAATAAATCAATATGACACATACTAACAAATGACGGTAGATTTTAAAAAGATGTCATAGCTCCATGTAGGTTAGACCACGAACTTTTGGATACAACCTCGTAACTATTAATATTGAAAAAAGACAAGCCCGCTGAGTTTCTTCAGGCCGCTTCTCAGAGGCCGCGATTCCAATCCAGTGGTAGTGCATAAAAATGTCGACGCGCACAAGTATCACTTGTATGGTTCACGTGAATAAAGTTTTTTTTTGATTCATTGATTGATTGATTAATAAAAAGTGAAAGCTTATAAACTAGCCAACAAATTCGAAACCCTAATGCTCCTAAAAATATGTGCGTTAGCTCATTCGATTTCAATGACTCTTTTAAGGATTAACAAGAACAAAAAAACTGCAACTGTCACAATCAAAATAACATGAACATGCAATTGGTAAATATATTAAAAAAATCAATTAATTAGTAATAGCATATGATTTGAATTGATTACATTGATTAAATGAAGGTGACACTACTATTACTGGCTTTTGCATCCGTGCGCACATGCCATAACGGCTTAGTCGACAAATGCCTGATTCTTAAAATGCCTAGCGTTCTCAAAATGCCTAATTCGAAAAATGAACAATTCGTAAAAGGACTAATTCTTAAAATGACTTATTTGCAAAAATACTAATTCTTAAAATGGCTAATTCTTAAAAAGACTAATTCTTGAAATGGCTAAAACGCTACAAGATCAATTTTTACAATGACCAATCCTTTAAAAGAGTTACCTACATACATCTCTACGTACTCTTCACTAGGTCGAAATGAGAGCGCTACGGAAAAGCTGTGGTGTAACGCTCGCTGACCGTATTTGTAGCATTGGAATCTAAGAAAGAGAGGGATTAAAAGAAAGTGTTGTTAAAACGAGAAAGGACATGCTCAGCTTCGGCATATGGAAAGAATGACAGACGAAATATTGACATAGCAGATCTTCAGGGCAAATGTGGATGGATGTAGGTAGCTGGAGAGACCTAGGTTGACATTCTACAATTAAATAAATCGCTCGGGCTGTCGTCCGAGGGTGGTTTCAAGAGTCAATGTGGAGGAAGCTCTGCAAGGATCGTGCGATTTCGCACTCGATACTCTCAGCTGACACCATAAGGGATTTGGTGTGAAGATATGTAAGGATGTATGTGTGGATAGTAATACCGTGAAATATTACCCATAACAAAAGCACTTAATTTCCCTATTTTTCATGTTAAGTTAATTTGTGCTATTTATCTACGAATATTTATTTATTTATTATGATGTACCTACTTAAAATCTGGTTCTTTGTTAGTAATTGCTAAAAACGAAAGAATTAAAAAATAAATAATTGTTTAAATAACCAACAAAGTCGCTTTTATATCTTGCTAAACTAAAAAATAGAAAATAATTTTCAAAAAAAACAAACTTGTATACGACAAGAATAAGCGCGGAGTGCTAGGTTTCAATTGTTTTGAAACACATTACATTGTTCAGAAAACATTTTAATTCTTAACAAATATGAGAGTAGAAGAGTAAACTCATTATAAAAATATATTGTTAAGAATCCCGCGGTTTTATATTTTTATTCGCATTCACTTTACAAGAGGCACTTGTGACGAGTCTATATAATACTACAACTACCATCGGATCGGAACGCGGCCACACACTGAGAAAATCCGGCAAGAAACTCAGCGGGCCTGTCTTTTTTCCTTATTCTATACAAATTTATTAGTACTACATCACATTGCTACTATTAAGAGATTGGTATGAGGCAATCCCAAGCACTCTTTTCCGACAGATATTTATCAATGATATATATAGTAACCTTTTTTATACAATTTTATTTGACAATTTTTTTAAATTTATTTAATGGCAAGTCTTTCGTATACTCGGGACGTTTATTGCAAAAGAAATTGGCCCAAGAAAGAATGGCTAACTCTGTGGTGACGGGACACATGCACAGCAAGATTGTTTTTATTCCTCGTATTCACACGATGTCACACAATTTATTTTAAATGAATGTAAATTATTTTGAACATACATTAAATTTTCAAAGCTGTACTAGGAAGACGTAATAGTTAGAATATTCATTTCTTTGAATTTTTTTTTGTCAGGAAAACCCCTTTAAGTTATAAATTGCTAGTATGGCCCTCTTTTGTAAAACAAAAATAGTATTTACATCGGCAAAACTACCCTAGAGAAGAATTCCATATGACATATTGTTGTGGAAATAACGAAAATAAACAATCCTAGCGGTGTCAACATCAGTTAACTGTGTATTGGATAAAATGTTTATTCTTAATAATTCAAATTTCTTATTTGAACTTATAGAAAATAAAAGAGCAACTTCGTTACTTTTTTAAACTATTGTGTATTCGCAATCAACTACACTCAAACTGCAACTTAAAAGAAAACATTTAGAAAGTTTTAACAAAAAGGTTATATTTGATAAACTTGACTTGGGTCAAAACTTGCAACCGGTTTTCACTGTATGAATCCTGTGAGGTGAGTGTAAGTTTTCAAAGGATTTAGACCATTTATCGACCCAAATGTGTTTATTTATGGTCAGCGTCACTAACGGATAGTTGAAACAACTTAAATCCATTCATTTGGACAGTCTAACTACGGTAGTAAAGTAAATTGACTAAAACTGATTTTTTATTTAAAATTCGCATCTGCATCTGCATTTACCAAATCAAAAACGTATATTTCTATCTGAAAATGTATTTAACAGTTTCTTAAAATTCTAAATAATATTGGTGCCAACAGCAGAGATTTGTCAAACTCAGATTATTTTTACGCACGACCAACTAAGAGACAGAGGTTGTTTTGTATTCAACTTTTTCTGTTTCATAATAAAACAATATACCTATTATGAAAATTAGGATTTGAAATATTTTTTGCTTTGTAGCAAGACTGACGCTATTTCTCGCGCTTCGGTGTTGTATATTCTATGCTACATATGTATTTACCTGTTGGTTTCTAATATGTACGAGTTAATGATTAATAGTAATTTTGTATGGAGGCGAAGTCTGCAAATAACAAAATATATATAGTTGTTAAATATTTTCGAAAAACTAACATAACCGTCGTTGACTAATACGCTTATCATTAATTTTATAAGTTTGCTATTATTATTAGTGTAACTTCTATCAAAATCGTAGTAATAAATACTTTCGAGAGGATATCAAAAACTTTCAGCTTATCTGTAATCCCGAAATTATAAAGCTATGTTAATTTTATTGCGTTGAAATTAAAAGTTATACGAAAATTGACCTAAATTTCATTAGGTACAATCGTTCTGTCTCCCTCAAAATCCGTCTTCTCTGTCCCACAGCAACGGTCAGCCAAATGATGCAATCGCGTGATCGGTATCCATCCTTCAATAGTGAACCCGCAACTACAGGCTGTTCATAAAGTTGTATTGTATTTTATGTACCTATTATGCACTTCGTCATTATCTAAATTATAAATAAGTAAGTATCGTCACGCCCATATCCCCGAAGGGAGCACGAAGAAGCACAACCAGGGCAGACATGATTAGCCGAAGATACTAAGTCCCACAATGTGTGAGGTGGCAAGCCTATCGGCAACCGGCACATATCCAATCCCGGGCAATGTTACTTTTAATTGAAAATTGAAAACTTCTGAATTGCGTTTATTTCCCAGCCCGGGGATCGAGCCCGGGACCTCAAGGAGTCAAGTTCGATGCCGGACCGCTAGTCCTCAGACGGCATTACAATTTTTCTCGTATTAAGAAGAGTATTTACTTAATATTCTTTAGATTTTAGTTTTTTAAAGTACTGGAAGACTGCTTACGTTATGCTATACTCAGATGAATTGAATTATGTCTCTATTTTCCATGCCAAGTTAGATTTACCTATCTAATATTTTATAAAATACTTCACGTCCTCGGTTAAAACTAGAGGTATAATTGTATATTGTCAGTAAATTCAAATCCTTAATTACCCATTAACCAATGCAGATAATCAATTAATCTATCAACCTGTATAATTCGTAGGAACCAGCCGCTGACGTGCGACGGTTAAAAACGAATTATGCAGGAGCACCCTGTAGCGCCATTTGTCATGAGACCGCGTCGTAATGTGCACTCCTAGTATAGTCTAAGAGATGGCACACAAAATGTCTTCGACAATTTTTAAGGTCAGTAACTCAGTATCATGATTCTAAACCACACAGATAAATAATTACATTGATTTACACACGCACACATAAGCATCCCTTCTAGTCGTCCCTAGGGCATATACCGTATTCGTTCCGTATTGGGTAAAAAACGAACGAAAGTGGGATATATATTCGTGTGTAGTCCTAAAGTGTAACAACCTAGAATAAATCTATAGTAACTTATAACTTCTATCTACCTGGTACCATAAATACTCGTTAATTAAATAATAATAGTAGTACTTTAAATACCTTTACACTTTTTCGAAAAAACCTGACTTAGATAAAGCTAGTACCTATTTGTAGTTGTAGTTGTATAAAAAAAATTAACCAGAAAATCTGTACTTTGTAAATATCTTATTCAAACGTAGTTTTTTTACATTTATAAATATTTTTAGGGTTTCTAGCCAAATTGTCTAAAATTTACACCATTGTGTACATAATTACATGATTTGTGAAACGCTTTCTGATTTTCGAAAATAAAAGCGCCTTGGTTTAAATAATATTGGTATTTTCAGTCATCCAGTCAAGTATTAGTTGGTAACCTCAATGTGTGTCCCTAATCTAGTGCGTGTTGCTAAGGAAGCCTTGTAGAGCGAGTCGCATTGGGCCACTTTTATTCTTAAAAGGATTCAATGGACTTTTTTATTACGTCCTAATAGTAAAAATTAGGGTGTGAAAAAGTTAATTAAAATTAATATTATCTTAGTAAAGTTTATAATTTATAAGAAATCGCACAGCCGGAGCCACAGGAAACGTTTTGAAAGTTCGAATTAATAAATAAATAATTATTTAATAAGTAAGTTTCAAACTCTGATACGTCTTTTTGTAAAGTTCTTGGAATGATATAGCCTTAGAACGCTAATAGTAAAAAAAAATAAGACACGTAAGAAAGTTTTACTTTATTATTTGAGGGCTAAGACTATTAAGCAATTACTAATTAGTGAGATTGCGAAATCTTCTACAGATAAAACATGAGTGTATCCTGTATATGAAAACCGAGATTTTTTTAAGTGAGAGGTTAACGTCGCAAGAACCTTCTGGAGAACCGAGGCCATGTTCCTCGGTTCTCCAGAAGGTTCTTGCCGGATCTTCTCAGTGCGCGGCCGCGTTCCTATCCGGTGGTAGATTTATTATTGTATAGACGCTTTTTTGAATGACTAATTTGTTGCTAACCTCGCGGTTTTTACAACTTCACTGAGCTTTAAGCATAGACGCGTCACAGTTGCCTCCTGTAGGATTACGTGAAATAAAGATAATTTATTATTATTATTAGAAATAACCGTGTTCTATAGATATCATAAATGTTATATCGGCGTCGCTGTCCTGTGGCCAGATTGTAAAGCCTATTGTGCAAGTCTACCGGCTGCCAGGATTAAGTAAGTTATGTTAATTTTATATGACCAAATATATCGCTACTGTGGTCCGGCGGTCTGGTATTGGACTGTCTTCGTGAGGTGTCGAGTTTGATTTCCGAGTAGAGAAACAAAAATAAAAGTGTTTTTTTCCAAATTTCTAATAAAAACAACGTTGCCCAGGATTGTTTATGTACCTTTTTGGAGATAGTCCTGCTACCTATAACGCTGTGGCACTTAGTGTCTTCGGTAAGTTGTGGGTGTCTTGATTATGCCTCTGCCTACGTCTTCAAGGACACGTGTGTGAAAATACTATTTTTATTTTTATGTCGGGTACAGATATAACAAATAAAAAAACCGAGAATCTTCTTTTTATTTCGTTAACATAGTCACCGAAACAGAATGAATGCCAACATTTGTTTAGTCTATATGCGGGCTTTCGTAAGTAAGAAACAACCTTATTATTAAAGCATTAAAATTTGATCTCTACGCTCTTTGGCTATTTCTAATCCAGATGTTAGCTGTTATTAGTTGTTCCATATTTCAGGGGCTATTTATTTTCCCAAAACAAAATTAATACTTTTGTCCATTAGGGAAAAACAAAAGTCATTTTTAATTACAAATCGTGTTTCGTGTAATTATTTTAATCGGTGAGGATTTATGGAAGATAATCTTAGTACTTATAAAGACGAGCGTTTAAAGAATTTCTTATTTCTCATATAATCATTATATTTAAAAGCAAATAAAGATGATTGATTGGTTGATTTATATAATAAAATCACATGATATTATAATCATTTTATTAATACTATTTATTTCCTAGCTTCTGAGCTACCCAGTAAATCAATTCGCGATAGGGAAAAAGATAAGTGTTTGGTCTCATTTTGGAGAATCAAGAAGATGAAAACAATTCCTGGGCTCCAACGCATTAACAGATAGAACAGCCGGGTTTAAGGATAGGAAATAAACAAAAGTTGGTTTAACATTAAAGTTGTAAACACAGTATTATCCTGGCCGATATCACGTTGGGATAAACCCTGTAAAATTAAATACACAAATGCTTTGAATTATCTTTCAGCGTAATGGAGCTGCTGAAGGAAAAGTGCACAAGACTGAATTCAAATTCATTACCATGTCGCGATTTGACGTTACTTGTTTACAAAAGGTAGTTCATGTTTATGAGGTGGTTCTGTATGGATTTTATCAGTAGTTCTGGAATCTCTTCGTTGTTGAACTAATAGTCGTGTAACAAACATACGAAAAATAGCAACAAAGAATATAACAACCTCCTAAAGAGTTCAGTCTTGTCTGAAATTAGATAAAAAATATATACAGGCCTCAAAATGAATATATTGCAAAAAACATAGTAATGTAGTTTCCTCGGTTTCACAAAAAAAAAGACTAAGAAAAAAGTTCTTTTCAAAAAAAAGAAAGCAAAAGTTTGTTAGATGTGGTCAACAATTCGACATAGTGATGGCAAATTGTCGGCAGTTCGGAAAACTCCGCGAAACAGTCAGCGCAACTGCAAATCTCAATTCAGCCGAATGGACTTAGCTTCTTGGCTTCATTCCAAATTGAAAAAGCACGCATTCACCTAAAAGTGCTATGCTGTAGCAGCAAAACCTTCATTTTGTAATTTATTTATTTCTTTTAAAAACTGGATGACAAAATGACAACTTTATTCTCCTAATATCTGTAGAAACAACGCCCAAGGGAATTATAGATTTAATGTCAACCTAATTTTGGGGTTATGCTGCTTGCGGGACCAAGTTCATCGGCTAACTTGATTTTCTGGCTGGAATACAACAATAACGTGCAGTGATATTAGAGCAGTATAAACAGGCAAGGCGGCGGTGGTACAAATCTGGACAAGTCATTGCAAAAACTCTATTCCTCCTAGTCTCGGTCATGGTGCCAAACCCGATGCTCGACTCACACAAGCTGTTTATACGCTGGTTATTTATCGTCATTACTCGTTACGATTATAATATAAGTTCCAGTAGCCCTTGTTCGATAGTCACTACATTTGTGTATCTCTCAATATTTTGACTATATTCAAATACAGAGGTTGCCACTAACTATGGTCTCTCCCTGTCACAGAATGACATAATGTCTGTTAAATCGTAATTATTGTTAGAAGAGTTATGACGCCATCGAAAGAAAGTATGGTCGCAGTCTTATCGTAATTTCATGTATAAGTTGAGTAAATCTCGTAAATTTTTGTGGCATTTCGTAGAACTTTATTTAATTAAAGGGCATAAAGAAATTAGTGTTCATGAAGAAATTAGTTTAACGTGTCGCCAAATCTTACTGAGAGCTTGAGTAAGGAGGCCACCGGGGTAAAGACCCCAGATACTGATATGACTTTCTATGACGAATTGATTATGATTTTAAATAATTTCAAAAATAGAGACTGATAAAAAAAGTAGATTTTAAATCTCAAGTTTAAAATTTTCACCAAAACGAGCCAAAGTGTCTGGGCGCTGAATGTGACAGCACTTACATTTTTTTGATGTGAGAGCCGAGAGGTTGGCGAATAAGTTCACGGCTCTCCTGATGGTAAGGCATAACCACCGACTGTCGCCACTATAGATGTTACAACTGTGTCGTTGTCCTGTAACCGAGATGTTGGGCCTATTGTAAATGTCTAGCCGGTAGGCCCTACCTTCCGAATCGGGACAGGACAGAGTAATTATATGATTTATTTTTTGGAACAGGCCATACTGCCTCATCTTCCGTAATATTTAAAGATTATATGATCTTTTTCTTGCATTTCATTTTTAATCTGGGGCAGAGATATGCCCTTGCCAAGACAAGCAAAGTGAAGCGCGAGAGCTACTCTTCTTACCTTACTACCTTTTCTCGAAGCATCGTTGTATTTTTAAATCCTCATTGTTCGGATTACACCACGTAAATATTTTTTCAGGATACAATATCTAGTAGACTTATCTCTTATATATATATATTTATAAATCAATTGTTGTTCGTTAGTGTCGCTCAAATACAAGAAAGTCTGTATCGATATTGGGTCTAATTTTGGTCTTGAATTATTTGTTCGAGTCCAGGGAAGGTTTAAAAGATGAGAAAAAGAGAAAGACTGCGAGGAAAATTGCCGGGGCAGCTAGTTAAAAATGTAAAATTTCATTCACGAAGGTCACTTGAGATGTTATTGCTATCTAAAAACCACCCTAACATCACAGACTCTGCGACTTCGGCGGTCATCGAAATTCATGGGGTACATACATATTGAAGTTATGGAAAGCTGGTTTTGGTACGAAGATTAGCATTAGTACACAATCAACAAAAAAGTTTAAAACTTGTAACTTTACCCCCTCGCCTACTTGTACTTGTAGGCAATACTAAATCTATGTGTAGGCATAATAAATATAAAACAATAAAATATTTAAATTTTTTGTATTTCATTGTACCAGTTTTTGATTTAAAGTTTATTGTTTTTGGTTCTTTCTTTAAATGTCACTGTTACACTTCGTATTGTCAAACGCGACGAGAGTTTTAACACCATTGAGATCATATTGGGATAAAATATTATTGCAGTTTTATCGTAATTATTGAATTTCGTATTCGGAACGTGCACGACAATAGCGCCACCTTGTAAATGAAACTTAAGGAGAGTATGTCAATTACTTCATTTTTCATTCATCATATTTTTTGAAGGATAAATTATAATATAAAAACTATAAATTGTGTTTTTATAGATATTTGTAAATAGCAAATAAAGAGAAAATGAAAGTGGTTTTAGGAAAATTGGTCATTGTTGGTGGAATTCTTGCAGACATTAGTATATAGTGTATTTCTTCGTTGCTGCCAAAACTCACAGCTTTACTCAAGACATAATTGATTCAATCTATGACGAATTTTGAATAATGAAGGTCCGATTTTGCTTAATTAGTTAACTTGATACAACCTCAAATTTGACTATGGCAGATGGTAACGCCCAAGGCAATAACTAGAAAGCAGTAGTAGTGGAGAAAAGCAATATGATATTATAATCGTGCGAATTCTTTCTTTGTTTAGGTTTTGGCCACAAATTATGATATATATAGTAATATGTTTTGGCATTCACGTTAGTATTTTGCCATTAGTCAATTAGAAATTTGCATCAAATTTACTAAAATCGGGATTCAATCATTGTAGGGGGGTGTGTGTAAATATATAATAATAAATTTAGTTACGGTAAGGTCCAAGTAAATTAAAACTTCAAACACGTGGGTTTCATTACTTTAAAAGTTATATAAAGTCCGCAGAAACAGATTTATACTATACTTATTTCTTATTACACAAAATTGATAATACACAGCAATAGCTAAAGCGACAGCGAGAAGATATAAGCAAGCAGTAAATATGTACTCGTAATAAATATCCCGAGTGTAGGGCTTAGCGACAAGCAACAAGCGTCCCGCGACAGGTGTTCAACTAGACTGGCTGAGACTGGCGAATGAAAGTCAGCCAGCGCGGGCGCAACGTCAATAGAAACAATAAAATCGGACAATGACTCGTTTTAAAGTCTTTGTTTCCGTTGCTACACGACAGTATGCCGTCCGCCATTTATACATAAAAATTTAATACTTAATATACTAACTAAGAGGTAGGCAGAGGCACAACCAGGGCACCCAAGACTAGCCGATGATACTAACTCCCACAATGTGATAGTTGGCAAGTCTATCGCCAACCCGGCACATTTCCAATCCCGACCATCATTTTTTTATTAGAAAATTGGAAAAACCCAATTTTCTTTTTGTTGCCCGACCCGGGATTCGAACCCGGGACCTCGAGCAGCCAAGTCCAACACCCGGACCGCTAGACCACAGAGCCGATCAGATACAGAGGTATTTATATCATAAACAATTATTTAATATATGCTAATTTCTTCATGATTATTTCATTTGTGCACTTTCACTGAACAAAATTGTACAAAATGCCACCAAAATTGACAAATTTCACTCAATATAAACACGAAATTCAATAATTATGAAAAAACGGCGACAGTCTTTTCTCTCGATGGCGCCAAAACCGATCGTGTGATTACTTATTAACCTAATGAAAAGTTTCCCAACATTCCAAATGCAAGTTATTTGGTTACATTAAACTGAGTGTAGTACGTTTGTAATTTTCAAACTACATAGGTATTGGAAAAAATAGCGGACAATCGGACTAGCCGTTGCAGCCCAATTTACATTTCTAATTTTCTTTTTTCCCTCGGAACCCCTTT
>NJDC01018661.1:0-10754 GCA_002245475.1 Calephelis virginiensis
AATACACACAATTTTTAGAATGTAAATTAATTTATCCTTATCTACCGTAAACTACCTACAAACCTAGCCAGACAGGAGAAGAAACGGCGAAACAAACTCCTGCGCACCCAACATTCTGCAAAGACTAAAAGACTAGCATAGATTAAACTAGCCATTACCAAGGAAACCACGGTTGATGTTAGTAGTAGCAGTAATTTGCGCGGGTAGGGCTCCACCTCATTACCTATTAGTGCCACAATTGTAACAGAATATGGCACTGACTTCTTCTGGTCCGGAAGATAGATTCGCCCCTTAACCTCTATGTTGTGGTACACCTTTGACATCTATTGATATCTGTAATGTGAATAGGCCGCGGTTGTCACTTGCCATCCGGGGGCCGTTTTTCTAGGTGGTTGAGTTTCGCAGCGACTCGCTCGCATTGGTACCACCGCCTTACCTATTCCTGCCACCATAACGTCAGCGCTTGCGTCAGTGTTTCAGTTCAGAAGATAAGGTGCTACCTTATCTTCTGAATAACGGTAAATTTACTTTTGCCCGAAACCTAACATCCTTCAGGCTTCAGATTGGCAACGCACCATTACCACCTTCGGCGACTCTAGGCGGCGTGAATTTTTTACCTTCAGGTAATCTGTCTGCTTGTTTGCCTTACAATATCACAAAAAAAATAAAAAAGATAATTTGTTTATGAATAGTTATGATTATATATTATTATGATTATCACGAAAGATTATGGTACGTTATCATAGGATATTCGATGGCATGGGGAAAGTCATTAATTCCAACCACAAAAAAATTTACCCAATATACTATCTTGAGGCACTCCAAATTATGATTTTTGTAACTCTTAAAATGTTTTTCTTCTGTGAATATGAATTGCTGCAAGAACTACGAGTATTTCAGCTATTAGCAAACAGTCCAATAGATACGATCATATTAGATTCTAAACATTGCCATTTTTAAATATTTTATTTTTAATCGCCTCTGTGGTCTAGCGATTCAGGTGTTGGACTTACTGCATGAGGTCCCAGGTTCGAATCCCGGGTCGGACAACGAAAAGAAAATTTTGGTCTTTCCAATTTTCTAATAAAAAAAAATGTTGCTCGAGATTGGATATGTGCCCGGTTGGCGATAGGCTTGCCACCTATCACATTGTGTGTCTTCGGCTAGTCGTGGGTCCCCTGGTTGTGCCCTTCGGGGATATGGACGTGAAGATACTTTTTTTTCAAATATTTTTTCCAATAGAACATCAAGATTGACATAATGGAAAGCCTTAGTAACTTCAATGTATAACGCACTTGCTGTCGTATTCGTATTTAAATTGTTATTTAATAAAGAAAAAAAAGCTGAACACTTCTAAATTTATTGATTTGTTTTAACGAAAGCAAAATTGTTCATATACAAAAATATTATTTTCTTAAAAAAATAGTAAATATCAGAATGTGTTTTTTTTTTCAAATTCTTTTGAAAAAATAAATTGTAACTCAACTAGTCATCATTTTCATCATACAGGGTTTTATAATAGCAGTTTTTATCTTTTCAAGAAAAAAATCATTTCCTATAGATAAATTAAATATAAATGTCAAAATCGGTGCCACTGCTTATAATACATGTTTTACTACTTCTGTAGAAACCTCATCGTAACTTGTTACTGTATTACTGTTTTTAGTAGTTTTACTAACTTGACATGATGCTGCGGTAACAGGGCTAATGAAAGTAGATTGAGGTGATTTATTACCTCTAATTAAAGTTTTTATGTGGATTGCGGTACTGTTTGTACTGGCAAAATGATTGTTGAACATTTACGCAATCGTTTGAGGATCTTTAACTATTCGACTTGCAATTCTATTTGCTTAATTTCTTTATTTCAGAGCTTTTACCTTTATTTATTATTTCCTCAGTTGCTTTACTTTTTTTTTGCATTTTTTATGATGTGCCCAATTTCAAATTTTTAGGTTAATTTAATTATCTGCTTTAACCGTCTTGAATGCAGTGTTATTTGCAGTATTAAGATTCATTCTATAGTTCCATAAAACACTTCGCTTACGTTTGCAACAAGATCTTATACCGTTGGTTATCCACCTTACTGAAACTGAATTCTTTTACCTGGGAATTAAGGATAGAGTTTTATATTTTCATTGTAGTGGTGGACTTAAGGGTTTGAAAATGGAGGCTAATCCATGGCAAGAACATCAAAAATGGTTTGATTGTATTTTTTATGTTAACTTAAAGAAAAAAATGGGTTTCAGATTAAAGATATTTAAATAGAAAGTTTGTTTTATTTAAATTATAATTATTGTTTGTGCATTAATGCATTTGATTACCACAAGTATATGTTCTATTGTGGTGGAGGGTGGAACAGTTGTCTTGTTAGTATGACTAAATAAAATGCTTCTATAGTTTAGTTGTCTGCATTTCCGGGTCTGGGAGTTTATTAAATTTATTCTTGTATCTATATAAGTATTTCTAAGTATTAGGATCGTTGACTAATACCCATAACACAAGCATATAATTTGCTTGCTTTGGGGTTAGATTCAATTTGTGTGATTTGTCCAGGGATATTTATTTATTTATTATTAATTTGCGTCAAATTCTTTATCCAACAGTAATGACTTATTCCTTTTTGTTCATGATACAATAAATTTATATGGTGTTTTAAAGTATTTGCTTTCTGTGGTATGCTTTGAGGTGAGATCATTTTATCTTTGTAATTAATACCATAAACATTAACACTAATATTATTTGAAGTCTCAAATCGCTTAATGCCTTTAATAGTCACTGGGAGTTTAATAATTATTTTTTACATTCAAAACACTTTCATAATGTAGACATTGCGACACTCTATCACTATGTAAATATATAGTATATATAGAACAAGCTTCATCTTCGTTTTTCACCGTTACACATGCGTGTTTTATTTGTATCCATTTTGGTGATGGAATATGGGAGAAGTCTTTTATGAGAACATTTTTATTAATTTTAACGTTCAAAAATTCAATTTGATCCTTGGCTCACCTGTTGTCACGTTCTTAAAAAATCTTTACATTTGCCAAAGATTGTCAATACAACATATTCATTATATTCTTCCAGGTTTGGTGATTTCTCCATTAGACATATATTTTTCTTATTGTAGAGTAGATATATACCTATAATTATCTTGTTCAAGAAGCTTTACATGTAAGCCTCAGGTTGACGCACACCATTGCCATCTTTGATATCTATTACACAGTATCAGAAAAACAGAATTAAACCATTTTATGCACAAATGTAATTTAGTTTTTCCTGCACCCAATAAAATCAGCTTTAGCAAAATCTGATAATCTGATAACGATATTATAAATGCGAAAGTCTGTCGGTTTTTCAAGTACGTTATCATGGTTAAACCGCTTTACCGATATTGATAAAATTTGATACGTCTATAGTTGCACACCCGAATTTAAATACAAGCTCCTTTCTATTTTAGAAACATTTATTTATTGAACAAAATCTCTGGTAACTTCTTCATCCTTCGTTGAAGTATTGACAAAAGTGCAGAAAATTTCAGTTAACTAGTTTTTAAACATTAAGTTCGTTTTTCAGTATAGGAATCACCCGTGATTTCGAATTGCTTAAGTAAAGTTTAGTGTACAGATCCTGCTGCGCCCCATTAATACGGTATGTAACAATTCTACATTTGAAGGCTGTCATCACAACATATGTAAAATAATCGCCATAACTCTAGTTGCATCTAGTTGCATACACGACTTTTCGTTTTTGAATGGGCAATAAGTTGATTGGATGGTACACTAACACCGCCGAATGGACAGTCATACATTTTGGTAGTATCTGTTGTAGGATTTAATATAAGAACAAAATCTCGGTTGATTTTTTTTTAAGTGAAACTTCATTCATGGTATCGCGCACTTTTTTTGGAAAGGGTAAAAAGTTCTAAACTCGCGTCAGGACATGTGACCTGATCGAAAATTCGTAAAACGGCTTTATATTAATATATATAATTTACACTTCATTACATTAGATACATACTATCTTCTTCAAATAAACCAAAAACGAAAGAGACGTCAGATTAGTACGGACATGTCAAATTGTGATGTTTTTAATCAGTTTTCTAGTGATAGATTAAAAGTATGTAGAAATTTAGCGTACAGACTAATTTAACACACTAAAAGTGTTTTGTCTCTTTCTACTACTTTTGTTGGAAGAAGACACAGATAACTTAAAATTAGTGTAGCGAGTGCGCAATAAAATTACCGCCATGGATTGTTTGTCCGTGATGCACTTGTAAACTATTTTATTTTAACCGATTTAAGTCAGATTTACACATCGAATGCAGTTTGATATTATTATCGGTAAAAACTAGTATATTTATATATTTTGTTTCTCAGAAGTAGATTTTCTTCTATATAATAGTATAGTCTAGATAGAGTTTTTTTCTGTAAGCAAATAGACTTGTTTTTATAAGTTTCATAAGTGAGCATTATTATCATACTCATATTATAAACGCGAAAGTTTTTGTGTATGGATAGATGTTTGTAACTCTTTTTACAGCGTCAATATTCAAGTTTTTACTTCTGCCCGCACTCCCGGAGTGCAACGCGTCGCTTTTTTTATTTAATCTATTCTACTATCTTATTTTCATGACAGTGATTTTAGCATTACAGATATTACATTTAGTTGAATATGGGCGTAGTCAGTTATGGGCAACTGCAACCCTCCCGCCCCCGCCTAATAAAAGCGGTCATACAAAATTGGAAATGTACGAATGACCAAAAAACTCTTCAACGAACTATGTATGTTCAATAAATATACCTGGACAAGTTACACAAACTGAATCTAACCCCAAAGTAATCAAACTATATGCTTGTGTTATAGGTGTTTGTCAAATACTTGAAATGTATAAATGTGTTACTACAAGTGTTACTAAAATATGGTTTCATTTCATTATAATTGCATTGTAAATTGAAATAAATATAGCAAGAATGGAATAAATAATAAATAAATAAATATACCTGAACAAGTTACACATATTGAACCTAACCACCAAAGTAAGCACATTGTATGCTTGTATTATGGGTGATAGCCAGTGATTCTAATACATACAAATACTTAAATAGATACAAGAATAAATTTATTAAACACCCAGACCCGGAAATGCAGACATATAAATGTTCATCATACAAGTGCCTGCCCCCGTCGGGAATCGAACCTGGGCTTAGCGCCTAGGCGCTTAGGCGTGTTCGCTAGCCACTCGACCAACGAGGCGGTCAAGTGTGGACAAGAAACAGAGAAAAGTTTAACTTTCAATAATTATCTTAATTTGTACTCGTATATTACAAAAACCTTTATTAAACCAATATAGTCCAGGATTTTTTGGCTGCCCCTTTCTAAACAGAATCCTGACTAAGCATTTTAAATACTTCTATTACTACAAACAATTAAAAGGTAGCATTGACAAAAAAACGAATTAGTATTTTTTGTATTTATAATATTGCAAATATGCGAAAATCAAGGAAATAGAAAGTATAAAATACTAGTATGTAGATGATCGGTAGCCAGTCCTATTTCCATATAATAATCCCTTGTCACTCATACTTACTGCGGAAGACATTCTAAGTGGATTAGGTGGAATTAGCGTGGAATCAATATCAGACGGTAAGAACCTCGCGATAAAGTGACCATACGGCTTATCTTACAGGACACATTATTTTAGTAAAAGTTTCAAAATTAAATAAAAGACTTACATCCGCATTTACACACATAAATTTGTATTGAAAACGTTAGCATTGTGACTGGTTAAAAAAGTACTACTGTTCATAACCTTAATGTAAGGGATTCCCTCCGAGAAAAAATCAAAGCAATAAAGTTTTAACCTTGAGTACCCAATACATTTAAAAGAATCTAATGTATGCTAAAAAATATGTATGTTTAAAAAATGTGATGTTCAAGATATAAGTTTGAGAAATAAAAATGCTCTAGCAGTATACAAAACTCGTCTGTATAAAATTAGTAAATTAATAATTTGGTCATTGTATACGTTTTTACTATAAGCTAACCAGTATTATTAAAGATGTACCACTGAATGTTATGTTTAAAAGATATATAAAATCAAATTTATATTAGAAACGTAAAAATAAGGTCTCAGAGTATTTGAAAGACGAACATGCTTGAGGGAAAGAGGTTTCAATCGCGCTCTGCAATTTGTATTGTAATTTGTAATACTTTTTATTTAAGTTAAAATTTGTTTCTAATTTGTATTTTTAACTAGTTTATAATGATATTACTTACTATTAGTACTGAGAAAAGACAAGCTCGCTGAGTTTCTTTAGCCGGATCTTCTTAGTGTGTGCTCGCGATTCCGATGCAGTGGTAACTTAAAAAAAATATCGACATGCACAAGTACTACTTGGATGATTCACGTGAATAAAGTTTTTTCTGGTTCTGATTTTGATTCTAATAAGTGACGTCTCCGCTAATGTTGATGATGAACTCTGAGAAACGGTAACCCTGTTTTTATTGAGAGAGACACTTATTTGGATCATTACGGATTCCCAAGAATAGCAATATGTATGATATAAATCACATGGAAATTGGCAGGTTTTTCCAATATCTTAAAGAAAGATATGAACTTTTTTAAAATTACATCGGATGATAACGTAGAGTGTCTCACATAAGAATAAATATAATAGCTTTAAATTAACGGTTTATGGTGCAAGTAAAATTATAGCATCTATTATGTTACTGAAGTATGATTTGTAAGTCAGTAATAGATAAGTCGGCGTATTCGTACCCGGAAAAACTACTACCCAGCGGTAACTAAACTCCTCTCACATTTTAAAAAGTTACAGTTAAAATTTTAACGATATGAACACACATACGTACATATCTTCACCCAAAGTCCCTAAAGGGTTACGATCTTTGCAGATCTTTCTGGCTTCTTCCACATTCATTATTCTTTTCAGACAGAGATGCTGGTTTCAGAGACTATTGACACCATCCTCGGATCACATTCTAGCAATTTGATCGTGGAATGTCAAACTAGGTCTATCTAGGTACATTCGCATTTTAAATCTGATTTGTCACTCTTTTATCTGCCTTTTTTTCACATATCCGAACGCACGGAGCGTTCCTTTTTTGATTTTAACACTAAACACTTTATTTCAATCGCACTCTTCTCAGATTTCACTGTTACGAATGCGGTCAGCGAGCGTTACACCTCAGATTTTCCGTAGCACTCTCATTTCAACGCATTTATCCTACTCTCATGCTTTTTTTGACCTACCAAAAACTAATTTCCACGTAACAACGATGGGATAAGTACAGAATCATGTCAAGTGATTATAGTACATTGATTCAAATCCTTAATCTGAAATAGCTTTCCCAGCGCTCCATTCGCACCATTTTCTGCACACACATGCCTTTCTACATCCGTGGTGTACCTTCCACCCCTGCAAAATGCACAACGAAAATATACAACTTCATTCACATATTACAGCACTACATTATCAACTAAATCTCTTACATCCGTTGACCGCCTCGTTAGTGGAGTGGCAAACGTACATCGACCAACCGCGAGGCTTGGGTTTGATTCCCGACGCGGCAGGCATTTGTGAAACTATCATTTAGATGTCTGCATTTCCGGGTCTGGGTGTTTATTAAATTTATTCTTGTATCTATTTAAGTATTTGTATGTATTAGAATCGTTGACTATCACCCATAATACAAGCATATAATGTGCTTACTTTGGGGTTAGGTTCAATTTGTGTAACTTGTTCAGGTATATTTATTTATTTATTATTTATTTATCCGCTCTTGCTATATTTATTTTAATTTACAATGCAATTATAATGAAATGAAACCATATTTTAGTAACACTTGTACTTTTAGACACCACAGTTTAGAAACCGGTTTGATTAAGTATGATAAAAAGAGGTAATAAAATTTGCTAGTGTTTTTAAAAAAACATAGGGCAAGACTATGAATGGTCGGGCATGGAAAGCATAATCCGCAAAATAAAAGTCATCATGGCCGCCCTAGCGACTGCCCCTCACTACCGGTTCTTCTGTACCTGGTTTCACGTCCGTTTCGACTCAGATTACACGTTTCTCTAGCTTTTGAGTTATTTTTATATATCTTCAGTAATATCACGATGTTACAAACCATTTGCATTATCCAATCGTATTTATTCCAAATGTTGCCAGGTCTTACTAGGTTTTAGACTGTTCAAATATACTGTGTATTTTGTAATAGCTAAAATGCTACTTACCTCGCAGTTTTTATAATTTGTTCGAATTTACTCAATTCTACCTTATAAGAAAGGATTATATAGTTATCCACCGCCTTACCTATTCCTGCCGCCTTAATGTCATTGTCAATATCCGGTGCAGAGTGTAACGTATCCGGTTGCACAGTTGACCTAACATCCTGGCACCAGGACAGCGACTTATAACATTATTTACCATTGGGAGACCCGTGTAATTGCTCGCTGACCTCTCACATAAAAAAGCTTCATAATTTGTAATTGAAAAATGGCGGCTGGAAATTTGCAGTTCGATTTTAATACTAGTACAGTTATCCTCAAATGATTGAATTGGTTTTCCCCATAAACAATTATAACAACAACGGAAGATTATAATTATCGTCACGCCAATACCCGAACAGGTAAGTACAGACACAGCCAGAACACCCATGACTAGCCGAAGACACTAAGTCCCACAATGTGATAGGTGGTAAGTCTATTGCCAACCGGGCACATGTCCAAATTAACATAACCAAATTGCAAAAATATGTGAATTTTCCATGTGAGTTTTCTCAGTGTTGGTCCGGGCTCCTTTTCAGAATAGATCATCTGCCTTCTTGCCAGGCTGGTCCTAAAAGGCGGGAATAGGCTTACCGTCGTGGTAGAGTTTTGCAGCAACTTGCCCGGATTGGTACCACCGCCTTACCTATTCCTGCCGCCGTAACGTCAGTGCTTGCCGTTGACGTGTTCCGATTTGGAGGGTAAGTTAGCCGGTAAACTTACCTTTGCTCGAGGCCTAACATCCCAGCCTCAGGTTGGCAACGCACCATTACCACCTTTGATGTCTCTAGGCGGCGTGAAATTCTTACCATCAGGAAATCCGTCTGTTTGTTTGCTTTCCAATATCATAAAAAAAATAAAAAAATATATAGCAGCCGTAGAATGTAATGATCTGTTACTACATATCATCTTTGGTTGTGCTTGTTTTGAGCGTTTGTTTTTGCCGACGGAAATTCGCTGTCTATAATTTCTCTAAACTGAGGGATGTAATAAACGTATATTATTATATTAACCTATCTGTTAGTAGCAGTTTGCGCACGAGATCAGCCTAAAATAGTATAGATTTTTGTAAAAACTTTCAACCCCTATTATAGTCCTTTGGAGTTTGATTTAAAAAAATATAGCTTGTAGTCCAATTCGGATCGTTAAGTCGGTTACACACGATTGTAAACCTTCTAACAGAGGTAATCTTGGAGGGAACTTTGTTTCCATCTTCCGATTCCGTCTTATGTTGGATTTTGGTTCAGATGCATATCAATAATTACAACTCTTATTAGTTAGCATATCGATTTTCATCAAAATTATTTTAGTGGTTTATCCGTGAATTAGGCAAAGACAGACTTCACATTTATAATATTAGTATAGATTTATGGGAAACAGCAATAGGACATTCTGAAAACTAGTTCTTCCGTCTTGGAAAACTGAGTCAGTTTTTGCAAAAGAGCTTAAAAACTTGGTTTAAGACACATTTATCAAAACTTAGTGTCTATAATGGCGATTAGTATTTTTTACCACCATGAAATCTTTCTCTCTGTTTGCTTTACTTTAACAAATAAATGCTTTAATATTTGGAACTGCCTGGCAAACATCAAAGCATTGTCAACGTCAAAAATGCAAAAATCTCAACGATGCAGCTTTATTTTGGCCTGTCAGTCGTTCAATCAAAAAATCAGAACCCTAATAAAGCCAAGTCTACTTTGTGAGTTACGTAAACAAGTTAATAAGATAAACAAAATTAAAAAGGTTTTCCCTCGCTAGTCTTGGATAAAGTTCATTAAAGTAGGATACGCAGATCAAATAGACGCACCGGAGGGCAGACTGGATAAAAAATAGACCAAGAAAATAACGAAGTGTCCGGAAATCTGAGGCCGATAATCGGGATGGAAATACGAAACGTGGAGCTATTTCGTTATTGGATGTGGCATATTGTACGAACAAACACATTTTTGTGCTCAATAAACATCGTCATTTTCAGTGTTATATTAGTTTAAGCTAATATAGCACTGAAAATGATGATGTTTATTTGAAAAGGCCTTGTTTCGATTGTAAGGGTGAATTTTAACAAACGCCGTTTTTTTTGTCATATCGGTGAACTTTTTCATTTATCTTTGTTTCGCATATTTTTCAGATTTTGTGTTATCTTTAAGATACTAAATGCCCCCAAATTTAATATCATCAACGTAACATTAAAGATTAAGGAGAAAATTCATTTTGAATTCTGGTTTAAAACGATGTCACAAACCGGCATCGATTGTTTTTTCATGTACACCGATATGAAAAGTTTATACACCGAAATTATTAAATTTGTCCAGCGAAATGATATACATATCCAGCGATGTGATAATCTTTTTTACACCCTTTGAGATGTAGTTAGTACCAAGGTTATTTTTGCAAGGGTGACTTAGAACTATGTTTAAAGTATTTATTCTCAAAAAAGACAATGCCACTTATATGAGAATAATAT
>NJDC01018677.1:0-15453 GCA_002245475.1 Calephelis virginiensis
CAGGTTGAATTTCATTTTCAATAAAACTTGTTTACAGATAAGAAAATATATAATTCTGTCTTAAAATACTACTCGTTTTCAAGTAATTTCTTTTTCATTCTCACTCGGACGCATTGTCGATAACGGAATGTAAAGCGTGTGTAAATACAGGGACATCACTATCTATTCAATTTATTGCCGTCTTAGTACTGTCAAATTAGAAAGAAATTTTAGAACTACGGTGACAACGGAATACCATTTGTCTAAAATTAAGCTAATATTAGAAAATTTTTAAGTTAGTTTAGCTTTAGCGGTGACACAACAAAATCGGCACCATTGTGTTACTTGAGAAACCTTTTTTAAGAAGTTTTACAAAAAAAATTAAATAAACATAGTTACTGTATTAAATATTATAATAATATGTGTAAATACTAAGTAACGGAGGCAGGTTGATGGGGATGATATTCCTTACATCACACACACACAAAAAGTATTGATTTTCGAACTCCTAAAAATGCATTCAGTTTTAGTTGGAAAATCGATTAGGTACTTAAACATGTATATATTTTTTTAATATTTATATCTTAAATAGCACAATTATGTTACAAAAAATATGACCAAGAAAAGAGTACCACTTATCCTTCGTTTTTTAAACACCAGTACTTTGGTTTTTATCACATTATACAAAATAAACTTAGTTTAAATATAAGCCTCTTTCAATACAATAACCTACCATAATTGTGGACAGTGTTTGCATCTCAGATGCTTTTCAGATGATAGCCCAAAAGTAGAGCAGCATCTGCATCAAACAGACAGTTCACCACTTGGTCATCCATACGCATTTCCACATCTACTGATCTTAACCTTTGAAGGCATTTGTCTCAATTCAAGATAAGCTATCGTGTTAACAACACACAGCCTTGCTTGACGCCAATATTAGCGTCGAATCAAGACAATATGTTGCCGTCTACCTGCACACTTGCTTTAAAATCCAAATACACTAACTGCACTGCACGTAGCAAAACCCATATATCCCAAAATCTGGCAAAATGTCCCAAAGTTCCTTTCGTACAACCATATCAAATACTTTTTCGAGATCCACAAAACCACAGAAAACCTTCTGGCCCACAACTAGCTACGCCATCGCCAGTGAAAACACCCTCCTGAAACCGCCTTGAGCCTCCCACAACATTCCCTCAGACATCTCTTGCATCCTCCTTTCAACTATTTTTCTACATATTTTAGATACTAATTTGATCAAACTGATGGTCCTGCAACTTGTGCAGTCCGCATGTGAACCCTTGTCTTTATACAAGGGCACGATGACCGCTTGCCGACAGTCTTCAGGTACTTTGCCGGTTCTCTAACACTTCTCTTTCACTAAGTGTTTGATGGCATTCTTACAACAACGGTACTCTTGCAAATATACTGTGGCATAGTATGTGCATGTAACTTTATATTATTGTCTCTATTAGACATAAGGAATAAATATTGGGTTAGGTAAAGGGATTAGGTATTTGACGGGATAAGGTCGTAGGGTGAACGTACCAGTGGTTGACCAGGTACTAGTGTTTGACCAATTTCGAATTTGAGCGCTGAAATTAAGGTTGCAGACAGGAGTATGCTCTGGTTGGTTACGAATTCTTATATCTAAACTAATCAGCCTCACAACCAATCAGAAATCAGAGAGGTCACTACTGTACTTTGACATTTATTGACATATCTCCGACAGGGGTTGAGAATTGGTTACCATTTTGCTAACGTGAAGTAAAGAAGGCTACACGAGGTAAGTCATTTAAATACATTTTAATTCTGGCTAAATGTGTAATTTCTAAACTAATGAATGTTTTTTTAACGTTTCGATGTCTATAGATTGTTCTGGTAAATCGATTTTTTTAAATATTTCCATTTTATATTAAAAAATCGTTCTGGGCAATTACTGAAACACTAATTACATCATTTTTAGTAATGGACCAAAATTAGTCAACTACTATAATTTCACAATAATGTCTATTTTTTATTGAATTAGGCTATATTCTCGGTGCATTACATGTATGTGTGCTTGAAAGTTTGTAGAATGATCTCTAATCAGTAATTGACCAGTGGTCAACTACTAACTCTTATAAGCATTTTTATATTGCTTTAGTGTTTGACCAGTTTGAAATTGTTATTTCAGATTGATATGCAAAATGACACCAAAAAAAAGAGTTCTTTAAATACAGCGAAGAAAACTTACTTCTTGCATTGCAGAAGATTAATGATGGTGCAAAAATAAGGGAAACGGGCCGAAAATATGGAATCCCTCATTCCACTTTAATAAATAAAATGAAGGATAAAAGTCCAATTGTGAGGAAAATGGGGCCTCCAACTATTCTCACTCAGAAGGAGGAAGAAGTACTTTTTACAACTGAGACTGCATGTATATTTCGTTTAATAAAACATAGACCTAGTAATATTAAATTTTTAGTTGATTATATCTATCTGAGTAATTTAACTTGATATTATTGGGATTGATGACTTTGGTACTATGTCCTTACAAATTAGATTTAGGTGCTTAGATATCTACTTTGAAGCTTATGCAATGATTAAAGCTTCGAAAACACTCTAAGTTGTTATATTGTAAAACTTCAGCATTCCATTGTGATCTATTTGGTATAATAAAACATATTTTGTATATGAAACTGTAGTTTTTAATTTACTGGTCAACTACTAAATCCTAAATGGTCACATACTGACTCCCTCTGGTCAACTACATGCACAAACGTAAGATTTCGATTTCAATAATAAATAAATAAATAATAGTAGAACTAAATTAATCTTTTAAGGGTTATTTTTGATCAACAATTGAGTCTGAATGTATATTAAAATATTTAACCCGAAATCTCATCTAGTTATCAAGAAATTAATATTTTAGTAACAAAATCGGTCTTAATTGGTCAACTACTGGTACGTTCACCCTACCTAATCCAAAAATATCACATTACCTTTCCACGGGTTCCACCTAATCCCATTCGCACAGACTAAAACGAAATGTTAAAATTAGATACATAATCCGATGGAACGTGTAATGCGCGGAACACGGAGTGTTTGTCTCTGGCCCCTGCCCACTTTTTCATAGATTCCAGCAAAGAATATATAAATATTACGTAATAAGAGGCGGGACTTACATAGAAACATAGCAAAACCAGAATTTGTAAAAAGTTTACTTAAAAAAAGGATAACCCGTATAGTTTGAAAGTAAGTCTAAAGGCATTCAGATATAAGACAACTAGTGTCATATGATTTGGGCGAATAAAAAACATAGCAAACTTATTTTTTCTATTTTTGATATGATAGTTGCGCTGAACTGGATTCCAGTGTATTCAGTTAAATACCTATCTGTAGTGTTTATTTAATAGTATGATAATTTGGTAATTGATGTTTTTATCTCCCGGCGAAAAAGAGGCGTGTTATAACTTTTGACCGGAAGGTGAGTTTATGTATGATGCAGATTTTTTTTATTTGTAAGCTGATATGATTTATAGTTAAATTAAAAGTATTGTCATTGTCATTGTTATTTTATTTATTTTTTGCTTTAACGTATTTTATTTGTTTTATTATGAGTAGGTACGGCAATCCGTTTATTTGTTTGTGGTTGTATTGGCAAGCACACAGTTAACGTTTGCGGATTTGGTAGGCAATGTAAACAAAAAATCTGCAGGCTTTTCAGTTCCAAAATATCAAACAAAGGAAGTCATAATAGTGGTATTTAGCAGGTTTAAAAATAGCCATTTAGACTGACTAGTGGTCGCCCATTGGACAAAGTTCGACCATAATACATTTTAATATCTTGTTGATAATAACGCCATCTTCATTTTTCAAGACTTTGTGATCTGTGATCTTTTATCGTTATCATCAATATATTTGTTTGTGTCTGTCAAATGCATGATAGTGTGGGTAATGTTTTATTTATTGATTTAATGTACTTTATAAGCATTGTTATTGAAAAATATTAGCGTTTTGCACTTCTCCTACACATAAACTATAAGTGTGCCAAATTTTATGCTCCTGCGTCATCGCAATTTTCGTAAAAAGGGGTCCAAAGTTTTCGCAACAGGTATTAATACGAGTATATGGATTATGCAAAAGCTCACTAGTGTTCTACTGATTTCATGATAAATATGTTTAAAGAACGCAATTAATAAAAAAATGTTACGATAGCATCTGTGCCTCGTTTTCGGAATTATTTCAGATTTTATGGATTCATGGGATTAGGTATTTATAGGGATTAGGAACTGGCGGAACAAATTCCTAATTTACCTAATCCAACCCATCTCCAGTCTCTTTTTGCAGTATGAATGAGACTCTTCTTTCCTTACAAATTAATTTAGTATGTTTCTTGTGATCACTTACCTTTTTTATCCAAGCCAGTAATTCCCAAAGTAGTAGTAAGGTAGGACGTTGTGATTTTAAGGCATTGCCCCGCAATGCCCCAGCTGCGTTCATACAGGGGGTCCACCTACTCCACCAAAATTTGATAGTGGTCTTTGAAACAAAATAGTTCGGGAATCTCTGATCTAAGCCAATTTAATCGTCTTTATTTCACTGACATGCAATAAGTCTTTTTATTTTGTGCGCAGTAGCACGTACTAATTAAATTCTCTTTGTGTAGTGGATATAAACATTGGTTAGTAGGGTTGATTATAATTTTCACCTGGTAACATTACTTCAAAGCTGTCAAACTGTGTGATTGTCACCAGTGATGCCACCTCGTGTATAAACATTCACTAGATTTACATTCATAAATCTATTCACGCCAAACCCCTTACAGGGTAGGTAGAGACTGTCAAGTGCCAAATCGCACCAACCCTGTCTGGCTTCCTCCACATTCATTACCCTTTTTATTCAGACACGCCTGTTTAGGAGACTCTCGACACCACCCTTTCTCATTTTAACACCAACGTCTTATCTCAATACCACTCTTTTTTGGATCTTACTATTACGAATGCCGTCAGCGAGCGTTATACCACAGATTTTTAGTAGCACTCTCATTTCGACTACATTTATCCCACTCTCATGCTTCTTCTGACATACCCAACTCTCGCTTCCATATAACAACGATGGGATAAGCACAGAATTTTGCAAATCGATTCTAGCATTTTGACTCTTTGAAATCCTCGCTTTAAAGTAGCTTACCCAGCGCCCTGTCCTCACTATTCCCTGCACACACTCTCCTTTCTAGATCCGCAGTGTACCTTCTATCACTGCTCAGCACAACCAAGATATATAATTTCATTCACTTATTCTTGCCCTACATCACCAGCTAAAACCCTTACACCCATTCTGGATTCGTCTCTTTCAAACACCATTACTTTGGTTTTCATCGCATTCAAATGTAAGCCACTTTCTTTACAATCACCTTCCATAACTGTGACCATTGTTTGCAGCTCAGATGGTGTAGAACCCAAAAGTATAGCATTATCTGTATGAAGCAAGTGTACGTTGAGCGTTCAATGACCTACCTCTTTTTGTTTATTACGTACCACCTGTGCTATGGTTAAATCTAACAGCGAATAATATCAAAATTAAATTACAGAAATATTTAATATCTTACTAAGTTGATTAATCCATACAAAATCAAATATTCAATTTGACTTAAATGGAGTCGAATACTCTTTATCATATGTGCAAATCTAAGTGATTTTTTTACACTAAATTAGATTTTTTTAAACTAAATTATTTGTTTGTTTTCCATACTATAAACTAAAAGAAGTAAAACATTGCAAATGTTTTTCCAATATAAAAATACAAAAAGGAATTTGTTGAGAGAGTTGGCACTTGGCCAAGAATGGAAACAATTCAATATGATCTAGTGCTAGTTTAACATAAACTTTGAAATTTAAATATTGCTTAGCATAAAATAGTGTCGTCAATATGAATTTTCTAGTTTTTTAAATTCAGTAAATATCACTAAAATCACAAAATATTTTTTTAGTCCATATTTTTAGGGTGTTAATATTTAAATAAATAAAAATCACTAATTGTAGTGAAATATCTCTATGGTGGCAATGCTACAGCTGTGAGTTGTGACAAGTGACAGCTATACAGTTTTTATTTGAAATTTTATTTCAGAATTTTTAATTAATTTTAGTAATGGCGGATCATAAGTTGGGAGTGGACGTGCGCGTGGATGCGAAAAGTGACGATATTAACGTCGATTCGAAAGACCATGTTTATCTCGAGGAAACATTCTATATTCTTTCTAAGAAAAAGTCGGTGTTTCGAGTTCGCCTTACGTCTAAAGGAATATCCTTAATAAAAGAAACTGATGATAGCTCAAAAGAACAAGTTATACTTCTAAAAGATATTGTTGGTAGTAAATGCATGAGAAGTAAAAGACGCCGTCTTGGAGGTAGTTCTTGTGTCTGTAGTTCTCTAGTTGGTCATCAACCGCTTAAAGTTGTCGAAGAAAACAGTGGCGACCTTGATGAAAGCGATATTAGTGCTTATCTATATATTTACGCTTACATATTGAAAGATAGCCGACGAATTCGTAAAAGAGAACGGACAACAATAACACTGCGGTTTAGGTCTTATGATAAATATGAAGACAACAATAAAGAAGCACAGAAATGGCGATCAACAATTAAATGTTTATTGGAAAACCAACCGATATCGTATAGTTTGCCGTTGAATGAAAAAAAGGTATTAATATTGCTTAACCCTAAGTCAGGGCCGGGCAAAGCGAGAGAACTTTTTCAGACGAAAGCAGCACCAATATTACAGGAGGCTGAATTACAATACGATCTTCATGTTACTAAATATGCGCAATACGCCCGTGAGTTTGTTCGTACGAGAAATGTTTACGCCTGGCGAGGAATTGTAGCTATAGGTGGCGATGGAGTATTATTTGAAATATTAAATGGCATGTTTGAACGACTGGATTGGCAAGAAGCGTTTGCTGAAGTGCCCTTAGCGATTTTACCTTGTGGTTCGGGCAATGGTCTAGCAAGATCTTTGTGTCACCTTTACAAGTAAGTAAATATTTATAATTTATTACCACGCAACAGGTCCGAATTTATCAAAATAATAATTGATCAAAATAATTTATCAAAATTATTGAAAATAATCCTAATGATTAGATAATTATTGCGAATCTGTAGCGGAATATTTTTGATTTATGCTAAGCATTTTTGCTTAACTTAACTAAAGTAAACTTACTTACCTAAAGTAAACTTAACTAAAGTAAATTGTGTTTAAATACCTGTATAACGGCAATATATTATCTTATTAATTGTTAATATATTTTAGAGATATTATCACATCCAACTAAGTCCCAAAGGCTTACAATTTTTTTTTCTTAAAACAATTTTTTATTCATTAATTATTTTTTTACTATGATTTTGTTAATAAACATTTCCTACAGCTTCACAAAAATGCTGCATAAAAAGATAGGCTGATTTAAAAATGGAAAATCCTTGTTCTCTGACGTATCCTTTTAAAAAAGATTTTTAAAGAAAGTATCTTCACTCCCATATCCCCTAAGAGGTATGCAGAAGCACAACCAGGGCACCCGCGACTAGCCAAAGATACTAAGTCCCACAATGTGATGGGTGGCAAGCTTATCGCCAACCGAGCATATCCAATCCCGAGCAATTTTTTTTCACTAGAAAATTGGAAAAACCCAATTTTCATTTTGTTGCCCGACCCGGGAATCGAACCCGGGACCTCGTGCAGTCAAGTCCAACACCTGAACCGCTAGACCACAGAGGCGATTAAAAAAGCCACTTCATAATTTATCTCGGCCAGTTAAAATAGAATTACTTATGAGATAAAATATGATGAAATATTTAATTTTTCAAACTTGTACATAATTCAATTCAATATCATATATTTGTGTATATCGATTTTCTTTCTACTATTATTTCTTTTGTTAAACTTACAACTTTTTCGAAAACAGCTAAACTTCTTCACAATGTTGTACTGTAATTTTGATTAACTGAGAAACTATGATATACTTCTATGTATATCATAGTTTCGCAAACAAATTAAAAGATGTTTTACTAATATCTTTTTTATCTGCCACAAACTGCAAAGCATTCAAAGCAAGAAACAGTTAACACTTTACACTACATTATTTAATACTGGAGAACAACGCGAGAGGCCGAATTGCAGTAGTTTATGCGATTGTTTTACACTCACTCGTAGTGGTATTATCCATTGCGGATCCTATACTTTTCGGAAATATGTAAGCAAGACAAAAACAGCAATGAATCCACGTTTTATTTTAGATATCGCGCAAGCCACCTGCGCCGCCGTCTTGTTCGCGCATGCGCAGTGCGCCGTCTTACGTTCTGACGATCTGACGCGAAATTAGAAGTTTTTACCCATTCCAACTAAGTGCACAACGCCGCTGTAGAAGTTTTCATTTCAAAAATAAAAAATTCTGCATCTAGTTTTGAATAAAGTAACATTGTAACCTGTCAGCAGTATAGTCTAATTTTTTTAGGATAAAACTAAGTTGTGCTCAAAATATCCGGTGTTTTGTTTTTAATAGTTAAATAGAATAATCAAAATAAGGTAATTGACATAGTTCGTGTCTATACTAAATCCAGTTTGCATCCACCATCTTGGGAATGAAATGAAAGAAAGAAAGAAAATGGGAGAAATTTCAAAAATCATTAAGAAATTTTGGGTTTTAAGAATTTATTTATTTAAACACATATATTCACGCGTAGTCTCTTGCTGGGTCAGCAGAGAATATCAAGTACCAAGTGTTACAACTCCTATAGACCTGCCTAGCGTCCTTCACATTCAGTACTTTTGTCAGTACAAAGACACTGGTTATGGAGACTTATGACCACCCTTGGATAATTTGGCCATGGAATTACAACTTAGGCCTCCCCAGGTAGCTCTATCTAACCACATTCGCATTGTATGTATGTATTATCGAAATTTCATCTGCCATTGTTGCAACATACTTTCAAAAGGAAACAACAAACTTTCTTTCAAACCATTCCTTTATCTCACTTTTTCAAATGCATAAAGGGAATGTAACACCATATAATTCACTGAGTGCACTCATTTCAACCACATTTTCCTATTTTCATGTTTTATGATATACTCAACTCTCTTCCAGTAATTCGGATAAGCACTGAATATATCAGTATCCAACGCTGCATTCATGTTACGAGTGCTTATTCATTCGCCTTTATACATACCTTATTTTACCTATGTACCTTGACAAAAAAACTATTTTGAGTTTCTATTTAAAAGGTTTTTACTTTGTTAAATTATCCTAATTAAATTTAAGCCAGGGGTCACCAAGTAGCAGACCACATTCCGCATCCAGACTTCCTGACAAAAATATTTTACATTTATATATACTAGTGGTCGCCCATTAGTCGAGATTCAACCATAATAAATTTTATTATCTTGTTGATAAGAACGCCATCTTTATTTCTCAAGACTAACAAACTACTTTGTTTCCAAACTTTTTAGTGTGCCATCTGTGATCTTTTATCGTTATCATCAATATATTTGTTTGTGTGTATCAAATGCATGGTAGTGTGGGTAATGTTTTATTTATTGATTTAATGTACTTTATAAGCATTATTATTGAAACATATTAGTTCTGCACTTCTTCAACACTTAAACCATAAGAGTGCCAAATTTTATGCTCTTGCGTCTTCGCAATTTTCGTAAAAAGAAGTCCAAAGTTTTGGCATCACATATTAATATTTATAGATTATACATAAGCTGACAAGTGTTACACTGATTTTTTCATGATAAATATGTTTAAAGAACGCAATTACTAAAAATTAGTTTCGTTAAAATTTGTTCCTCGTTTTCGGAAACCACTCAGATTTTATGGATTCAATCTCTATGTGTGTACCAAATTTTATAAAAATCGGTACAGCAGATTTTGCGTGAAGGAGTAACAAACAATCAATCAAACCGACAAGCTTTCGCATTTATAATTTTAATAGGATTATATACTGTGCTGTTTTGAAGTGAAAACGACTTTAACGGCGTTGCGTACTTTTTTTGGGTACAAACTTCTACACTCGCGTCAGTACACGTGACCTGATCGAAAATTCGTAAGACGGCGCAGGGCGCTTGCGCGAATGTTCGTGTTGTCATGTTTGTGTACAATAGCGCAATAAATGAATATTATAAGTTATAGTACTTTCATACTGATAATAACAATAACAATAAATTTATTTCTCTCTTACAATAGGCAAACAAAAAAAAAAGGCAAATATATATCTTACTATCTATGTGTAATACTACAATATACTATCTATGTGTGTGTGGGTGTGTATGTATGTGAGTGTGTGTGTGTGTTTTTGTGTGTGTGCGTGGGTTTGTATGTGTGAGCGTATGTATGTATACGTATGTGTGTGAGTGTGTAACAAAATGCACACAGTTAATATTCAAGTTTTCACTTCTGAGCGCTGTAATTGCTCTCATAAACTCGTTGCCCGCCACTGTCGTGTTCCATGCTAGAGGATAGAGTAGATACTTACACACTAAACCTCAAACAATGGCCATTATTAGTAGAATCTATGGTATCTATAGACGACCGTTATATGACACCAGTAAAAGAGCCTTACTTTGTATAAATCGTTAAGCCATAAAAAATAGAAAGGTAAGATCTTAATCTTTTAAGCCCGTAACAGAAAAAAAAATTGCTTTAAGTTTAGTGTGTCTGTGGCATCATATCTCTTAATCGAATGGGCCAATTTCAATGCGTTTTTTTTTATTTGAAAACTGACGTCTTTGGGCTTTAGCTGCGGTTTACGAATAGGTCTGATCCAGGGTTTTTTTTCAATTTTACGATTTTATAGTATTCCTACTATACTTACCACTTACTTACACTATGTGAAATACCATTTTTTATGCTTATTGACATTTGAGTCATAATTACTATAATTTTTTAATTTGAATTAAGACTGCTTAAGCTCGAAAAGCTTTAAAATGTCAAAAAAAGTTACAATGTGATTGTAATAATACTATTTTTACCATTTTTTGTTATGCTTGTTGATATTTGAATTAAAAAAAAGATAATAATTAATATAATTAATAAATTAATACTATTAATAATATGATAATGTTTACATATTGTGTGATTTCAGTACGTATTTTGATATTTTTTCCTGCAGTCGTACTGATTCACATAATTTAATGACAATTGTTTGCACAAAATGTATTTTAAACTTAGCACAGGTACCTAGTGTGAGGAAAAAATAACACCCATGAATATTGTTAAAAATCCTTGGTACTTCCTTCTATTCTTAATGTTTGCTTATTAACGAATAAAACTATGTTATACACACCGCACACTGAAATAGTACTCTTATCATTTGAATTACTTATTCAATTCAATTTTTGGTTAATTGGATCTTACTTTGTCGTGCAATTCCGCCAAAGTCAAGTTTTGCCAAAACACGTGATGAGTTTTGTTTTCAGTAGGTACCACTGGCCAAACATATTTTACAATCAGGTCAACCTAAAACAAACAACTCAGTATATTATACTAGGTGTTGGCAGCGGCTACGCACGCGTTTAATTCGGGTAAATCAATTACAATTTCCCTATACCGTGAAAATTTTCTGCTATCCTTGGAATATTTAATTTCAAATATTACATTTTTACTTAAATTTACTTTTTATATGACATTTTTAGAGGATCAGACTGAAGAAATCGGGCGATGCCAGACGTTTCCCCGCAATTTTTTTTTTGGTTTTTTGTAATTTTGAATCTGTGATAACTACTGAAGTGCTTACTAATTTAAATACATAAATAATCTTAAAATTAAAAATTTTCAATGAACTCCCGACATATCCGAGGGTGGTGTCAAGAGTCTCCAAAATCGATTTGTTTGTATGAAAGGGTAGAAATGTAGAAGAAGCTAGACAGGTCTGCAGCTTCGTGAGATTTGGCACTCGATACCCTCTGCCTACCGCGTAAAGGACTTGGCGTAAAATAAGTATGTATAACCAAGGAGACGAAAGTAAAGAAAGGTATTAATTATTTTCAATTAATTATAGCATCGCTGGTAAACTACTTAACCAATTTTGTAGGTTACCTGCTTTTTCAAGTGTACTTAATTCGAGTTGCCTGGTACACAAAAATACCTTTTGGTATACATATATAATATTATGTATACCTCCTATATAATATAGTAACCTTCCATTGAATCCGTCCATTGCTTATGTTCATTAGCTATATGCTTAATTAATTAAAAGTGTGATTATGAAATCCGCCTGTATGTTCATTATTAGAAAAAAAAGTATATGGGCGTATACACGTAAATATACAGGGGCACAACCAGAGCATCCACGACTAGCCGAAGGCATTAAGTCCCATAATGTGATGGGTGGCAATCCTATCGCCAACCGGGTACATATCCAATCTCGGATAACGTTATTTTTATTAGAAAATTGAAAATATACTTTTTTATTTTTTTTATGTCCTGCCTGGGGTCGAACCCGGGTCCTCAAGAAGTCAAGTCCGACGCCGGACCGCTAGACTACAGAGACGATATTAGAAATATTAGAAAATGAAAAAAAAAACAAGTCGAATTTCAATTGTAATCGTTTGTTTTTGTCAATCAGTGCGAATTTTTTCATGTTTTATACATCTTCAGAAGTTTGTACGTAAATGAAATCCTTGACATAACTATTTGAACATAATAATAATACCTAATAATATTTATTCTATTTTTTAATGTTAAAACAAAACTAGTTGAAAAATTTTATAATAGATATATATTTTTTAATGTTATATGCAATAATTTGTGAACAATAGACATTTAAAAAATAAAATGCAGAAATGCTGAAAATATTTAAAAACGTTTACCACATGGGCCACATATGTGTATGTAAAATAAAACTATAATATGATGTGAATTGTGATTGCTCTCTATGACGAAATGCAAACAAGGAATAAAAGATCCAACGCACGCCCACCACAGCAGCTCGTCACAACGAGTGGCTCCACATCGACAGAGGATGAATATGCGACCCCTCCAGAGCTCGATGTGTCGAGCAGCCATGACGAGTTTCCGCGTCCAGCGCCGAGCCGAGCATCTGCGCCGCGCCGAAGAAGGCCACCGCAGACGCGCCTGGGACCAGCGGGACCATACGCCCCGCACCCGGCCCCCGCCGTCAGCGGTGCAGTACGCCGCATGAATAGGACTTAAGCTATTAATGAAAACGTCATGCGAGCGTACTATAGGGTGACAGTGGTTAAAAGTGATCGTGATGACGTGATGAATGCAGTTCGTCTGACGCACAACTGGAAAAGCCGGGGGCCAGATGGACTCCATAATTTTTGGTTGAAATGGTTGCGACCCTCAAACGCTCGTTTAGCCGATCAATTCCAGAAAACCATCGAATCTAGATCCCTTCCATCTTTTATGACAACAGAAATCAACTTTTTGCTCCATAAATCCGGCAGTACCACGGATCCTAAGAACTTTTGACCCATTACGTACCTACATACAGGATATAAATTATTTACATCCATTTGACCTCAAAATTAAATAAGCACTTATATGCAAACAATGTTTTAGATCCTGCTCAAAATGGATGTAGGGTTGGGTCTCGTGGTACTAAGGAACTACGCCTCATTGACATGGCTATTAACCAACAGGTTCGCAGAAGTCGAAAGAGCCTTTCTACTGCCTAGATTGACTATAAAAAGGCTTACGATTCAGTACCGCATACGTGGTTACAACGAGTGTTAGAACTTTACAAAGTTGATGCAGCTCTAAGCTCGTTTCTGGTTTGTCTTCCAGGAATTGTAAGGCGCCTTTGCACTACTGAACCCATAAGGATTAAGCGGAGCATTTTCCAGGGCGATAGCTTAAGTCCATTGTGGTTTTGTCGGGCTTTAAATCCTTTGAGTACATTACTAAGGGATTTAAAGTTAGGCTATCCGTTGCGTAGAGGGGTGAGACTATTTGTCATCTTTTGTATATAGATGATCTCAAGTTGTTTGCGTCAAATAAACCAGACTTATTGTCATTACTTTATGTAACATATACATTTAGTAGTGACATTAGGATGGAGTTTGGCGTAGATAAATGTGCGTTTATTTGTTTACATGTGCAGAGAGGGAAAGTTGTACACAGCGACTATTTACAACTTTCAGAGACAATATCTCTCAAACCTCTCCCCGATACTTGTCTAGAAACGAGAGGGTCTAGGTCTAGGACAAAAACAGCTGGTAATTGAACGTTTCTTCGGCCGCTTCATAAAAATGTTGTACCAACTAGCTATGTACCTATATTCGAACAATAAATGAATTATGAATTATGCCTTTTGTCAGGGTGTAATAAGGTTCGCACTTTCAACAGCTGGGTGATGCCTGCTTTAGTATACACCTTTGGCATATTAAGATGGACTCCGACAGAGCTAGATACCTTGGACCGAAGACTCCGTAAACTATTGACAACATATCGCTTGCGTCATCCACGCTCATCTGTGATGAGATTGTATATTACTCGGAAATCTGGAGGACGTGGCCTTAAAGCCAAAAACCTCCATAACCGTGAAGTATACAATCTTAGAGAATACTTCCTAAGTATTGAGTGTGAAATGCATCGTGACGTTGTGTCAGTAGATAATAGACTGACCACGCTCCCCTTAGGTAAAGAGAACTGGCATAAACAGATGGTACTTAGCACTCAGGATCGTTTGAACGAATGGAAGAGCAAATAACTACATGGTCGATTTTATCAGGTTCTTTATGGACCTGATGTCGATTCACTAACGTCGACGTCTTAGTTACGATTCGGTGATCTCTTTGGTGAAACTGAAGGTTTTGCTTGTGCAATTGCCGACGAGGTTGTCAAGACGAATAACTATCGGAAATACATCATGATGGATAGCACGGTTGACATATTATGTCGAGCGTGTAATCGTCCTGGTGATTCTATTAGGTATATTATTTCCGGTTGTTCTCATCTTGCCAAAGGCGAGTACTTGCACAGGCACAACCAAGATAATCCACCAACAACTTGCTCTTCGATATGTACTTGTCAGCATTGAAGTGCCTTACTATATGTAATAACTATAAGCAATCCTAGGTTAAGGGCCAGATTCAGAAAACGGCAATTTTGGGAACGGCACGCATTGTGCGGAGATTCCTCAGTCTGTCTCCCTGCCCACTGACGGTTTAGTTGTTAGACCACCGTTTAGAACTCTATTTTTTATGTTAATATTTTTAATATATATTTTTTTATAAACTTAGAAAATAAGAAATAATCTGAATTAATGATAGTAATAATAATTCTTCAAACAATGCTTCGTTTAGCATACATACTATGTTTTTTAAACATTTTTGAAATCTTAAATTAACATATTTAAATATGTAACAACGAACAGGAAAAATGTAAAAATTATCTCTACAGCTCTATTTTCTTTAGTTCAAAGTATGCAGCCTGTCGACTAACAAATAAAAAAGATACCGTTAATAAATATATAT
>NJDC01018683.1:0-11145 GCA_002245475.1 Calephelis virginiensis
GGAATCCACTACTGACGTAGGTGATGGGCAGGTACCGAATATGAACGAAATGTGTAAATTTTGGAAAAGTATTTGGTCCGTACCCGTTGCTCATGTTAGTGGTGAGTGGATGAGCATTGTTGAGCGCTCGTGTGAATTAATGCAACCAATGACAGCTGTTACTATTGAAATTAATGACATAATGGATGCAGTCCATCGGATGCATAATTGGAAAAGTCCGGGACCAGATGGACTGCATAATTTTTGGCTGAAATGGTTGCGTTCTTCACACGCACGCTTAGCTGCTCAATTCCAAGACGCCATCGAATCTAGATCTCTCCCATCTTTTATGACAACAGGAATCACCTTTTTGCTCCATAAATCAGGCATTACCACGGATCCTAAAAACTTCAGACCCATTACGTGTTTACCTACACTGTATAAATTACTTACATCCATTTTGACCTTAAAATTAAATAAACACTTTTATGCAAATAATATTTTAGATCCTGCTCAAAATGGATGTAGGGTTGGGTCTCGTGGTACTAAGGAGCTACTCCTCATTGACATGGCTATTAACCAACAGGTTCGCAAAAACCGTAAAGGTCTTTCCACCGCCTGGATTGACAAAAGGAAAGGAAAAGGCTTACGATTCGGTACCGCATACGTGGTTGCAACGAGTGTTGGAACTGTACAAAGTTGATACAGTTCTAAGCTCGTTTCTGGTTTCATATATGCGACAGTGGACCACAGCCCTTTGTCTTCCAGGAGGTGGAAGGAGTCTTTGCACTTCCGAACCCATAAGGATTGAGCGGGGCATTTTCAGGGTGACAGCTTGAGTCCATTGTGGTTTTGTCTGGCTTTAAATCCTTTGAGTACATTACTAAGGGATTTAAAGCTAGGTTATCGGTTGCGTAGAGGGGGTGAGACTATTTATCATCTTTTGTACATGGATGATCTCAAGTTGTTTGCATCAACTAAACCAGACTTGTTGTCACTACTTGATGTAACACATACATTTAGTAGTAACATTAGGATGGAGTTTGGCGTAGATAAATGTGCGGTTGTACATGTGCAGATGGGAAAGGTTGTACATAACGACTATTTACAACTTTCAGAGACAATATCTCTCAGATCTCTCTCCGAAACCGAAACTTACAAATATCTTGGTATGCCAGAGTGGTGATGAGGAGATGCCTGTTTTGGTTTACACCTTTGGCATATTAAGATGGAATCAGACAGAACTAGATAGCCTGGACCGAAGAGTCCGTAAACTATTGACAACATATCGCATGCATCATTCACGCTCATCTATGATGAGATTGTATATTCCTCGGAAATCTGGAGGTCGTGGCATTCTTAATGCCAAAAACCTCCATAACTGTGAAGTATACAATCTTAGAGAATACTTCCTACATATTGAGCGTGGAATGCATCGTGATGTAGTGTCAGTGGATAATGGACTGACTCCGCTCTCCTTAGGTAAAGAGAACTGGCATAAACCGGTGGTACTTAGCACTCAGGATCGCTTGGACGTATGGAAGAGTAAACAACTACATGGTCGATTTTATCAGGTTCTTTATGGACCTGATGTCGATACACTAGCGTCCGTGTCTTGGTTACGATCCGGTGACCTATTTGGTGAAACCGAAGGTTTTGCTTGTGCAATTGCAGACTAGGTTGTCAAGACGAATAACTATCGGAAATACATCATGTGGGATAGCACAGTTGACATATGTCGAGCGTGCCATCATCCTGGTGAGTCTATTAAGCATATTATTTCCGGTTGTTCTCATCTTGCCAACGGCGAGTACTTGCATAGACATAACCAAGTAGCCAAGATTATCCACCAGCAGCTTGCTCTTCGATATGGACTTGTAGGTTTTGAATTGCCCTATTACAAGTATACACCGGAGCCAGTTCTTGAGAATAGCCATGCGAAGCTCTACTGGGACCGATCTATCATCACGGACAGGACTATTGTCACCGATAAACCTGATATCGTGCTGGTAGATCGGTTGGAGCGCCGGGCTTTTCTTGTTGATATCACTGTCCCGTGTGACATTAACCTCGTGAAAGCTGAAAAGGAAAAGTTGAAAAAATATATAGACTTAGCTCACGAGGTTACTAACATGTGGGATGTTGATTCAACAATAATTGTCCCGATAGTCGTATCAGTAAACGGTCTAATAGCGAAGAGTCTCGACCAGCATTTTAAGAGACTCACACTGCAACCCTGGGTTAAGGGCCGAATTCAAAAGGCAGCTATTTTGGGGACGGCACGCATTGTGCGGAGATTCCTCACTCTGTCGCCTTGACCACTGACGGTTTAGTTTTAAGACCACCGTTTTTGGTAACCTTTTTTTATGTTTATATTTTTAATATTATTTTTTAATGTCAAATGTATAAACGTAGGAAATAAGAGATACTGTAAATAAATGATAATAATAATAATAAAGGTGAAGTTGTAAAACCCGAACCAAAAGCAAGGTAGGCAACATATTAGTCATTTTCAAAAAAAAAAAGAAGATTAGTCCTTTTCCCTCAGTTCCAGGCAGCTCGTACGGCGAGTGTAGGTTAAATATATGTAACAAGACCACTGGACGTGATAGAGTCCAGAAACTTAGCTGGTTATGAATTTAATGCCTTATCTGTTACTGCTACAATGATGACAATGCTTGACACTTGACAACGACGTACCAATAACATCTATGGTCTATGGAAGATCAGTGTTCACTTTCCTGCCGTGTAAAACCTGCAGGTTAGCAATACACTATTGATATCTTTAGATATGCGTATTTCCTACTGCCAGGAAATTCGTTTGCTTGTTTTGCTTCATATCGCATAAAAAACACCGAAATTTTGTTAAATTTCTTTTGAATAATTATTAGACTACCTCCTAAAATCGATCACTTTAATATCAACTTTTTTTTAATGTTCTATTAATAGAAGACGGCGTTACTTCAAAGAAATCGAAAAGGAAGTATTGTTAATGAGGCGTTACTTTACTGAATTTCGTAAATCATAATATTAATAAAGTATACTTTTTTCCTAATATCCTTCAAAATCCTTTACAGACTAAGTATATTTATTTTAATATTTGTAAATACATTATTTTCAATTAAAATATTCCAACGTTTTCTAAATATTTAATAATAAATTATTTTACTTAAAGTATGAAACCATTTTTTATTGCATTTATGGATATCGTTTAACACAATTTTCTAAGTATTAATTGAGAACAATTTTTCAGTTTAAGTAGAGTTTCTAAAGGTTTCCCAAAATTTTCTAATTATTCAATTATACAAAAATATTATTTAAAATAAACAAAAGTTCTTTCATATTCATTAATAAATCATTACATCACAAATATACCATTTTTTTTAATACTTCATTAAAAATCATATTTAGTTAAACTTGGTATTATATAATATTTTTAATATTTCTACAGTTAAAGTATACCAACATTTTCTACATATTAATTAATAAACATAAATATTCCTAGACAAGCTACACAAATTGAATCTAACTTCAAATTAAGCAAATCTTACGCTACTATTATAGGTGTTAGTCAACGACTCTAATACATAGAAATACTTAGATACCAGAATAAATTTTATAAACACCCAGACATGGAAATGCAGACATCTAAATGTTTGTCACACAAAAACCTGCCCCCGTCGGAAATCGAACCTGAGCCTTGCGGTTAGGAATGTAGGTACACTAGCCAACGAGGCAGTCCAAATTAATGAATAATTTCTAGATAAAATATATATTTTTTTTAAATATTCGTTATCAAATCATTCTCAGTGAAGTAAGTACCTATATCAAAATCTTTATAAAATTCGTTAGTGATTATTTCTAGTTTAAGTATAATAAATAATAATAAATATCCTTGGACAAGTCACACAAATTGAATCTAACCCCAAAGTAAGCAAATTATATGCTTGTGTTATGGGTGTTAGTCAACGATACTAGTACATAGAAATACTTAAATAGATACCAGAATAAATTTAATAAACACCCAGATCCGGAAATGCAGACATTTAAATGTTCATCACACAAATGCCTGCCCCCGTCGGGAATCGAACCCGAGCCTCGCAGTTGGTCGATGTAGTTAGGCGTGTCCGCTAGCCACTCGACCAACGAGGCGGTCAAACCACCACAATTTTCTTTGTAAATAAATCATTTCGCCTGTGTGGTCTAGCGGTCCAGCGTCGGACTTGACTTCTTGAGGTCCCGGGTTCGATCTCCAGGTCGGGCAACAAAAAAGCTTAGAAAATATATATTTTAAATTTTCTAATATAAAAACGTTGCCCGGGATTGGATATGTGCCCGGTCGGCGATAGGCTTGTCACCTATCACGTTGTTGGACTAAGTGTCTTCGGCTAGTCGTGGGTGACCTGGTTCTGCCTCTGCCTATCTTTTCGCGTATAAGGGCGTGAAGATACTTTTACTATAGGTAACATTCCCACAATGTTCTAAATATTCATTAATAAATCATTTCCAGTTAAAGTATTTCCACGTCGCGATCGAGAATAATGGATTTGCTAGTCGGTAAATCACTAAGTGATGTTATCTGCTGTCGATATGGGTCTTTTTATGACCAGTGCCTAGATTGTAGAAGAGTCAGATGCTTCATTATTGTTTGTTCTCATGTCTATTGTGATAGCTAATGCCCATCTCAAAAAAATCTACTTTATTTGCGGGGAAAAACGTAATTCGTGATAATCTAAATGTCATTTAAAAATCTCAACTGCTTTTTTAATAATTAAGTGCTGCAAAAAAACAACAACTTAGATTTCAATAAGTAAAATCTTAGTAAAAACAATTAAGTATTTTCTTTGATCTTCCAGGGATGCCATAATCAGATCGAAACTTCGTGGCAATGGGTAGGTCGACAGCTTGCTCTTTCAAAAAAAATGTTTTTTAAAAACGGTTCAGAAATGACGGAAAATCGATAAAAATACATAAAAGTATAGAAATCAACTAAATATTCCTTTTCTATTTGTAAGTCGGTTAAAATCTTACTGTGACCATAAATAGATTACAGAGTTGAGTTTTTTCTAGAATCTATACTTGCTATCGTCGGCACTTGGTGGAATTCCATTGTATATACACGTTTTTTGGAGATAACACTTGTACTTATCCACTGTATACTTTATTTAATACTTTCTAGCCAACCGGTTTCACTTTTTACAGTATCATCAGGGCTTTGAAACTAAAGATAAAAAGGACTTTAGTTTTTTTTGAGTTTTTTCTAACCGCCGCTCCTATTCGTACTGCGCCTATACCTATTTTTTATTCTAACACCTATTTTTTCCCAGTGTGTTGTCAACCTTAGATTGGGATCCTAGGCCTCTTAAGTATTAGTTTACCAGCTGCCGTACTCTTAAATCTGGAACACAACCATAGCAAGCACTGATATTATTGTAGAATTATAAAAAAAAATTCCAAATAAGTCAATCCAAAACTGGACTGTAACATGAAAATGAAAATCAAGCGCTTATAACAATTACCAAAAAACGAGTTTGAGTTGTCTTGATCGTAATACTAAATACTTTTGTGCTTAATGTAAAAGTTTTAGTAGTATTATTCTTTAACTGTTTATCCGCGAATTTGTCTGCATTAAATAAATATTCTTACAAACTTTCGTCCTCCATTATAAGTCTTTTGGGGCTTGATTTTTGAAAAAAAAAAGTGGCCTATGGTTGGACTCAAGTCCTTAGTTACTACTGGCAAACCAAATTTCCTCGAAATCGATGGAGCAGTTTGCAGTAAAAGGGTTACAACCAGGGAAATTTTCGCATTTATAATATTAGTATAGATCGTATGAATAACTTAGTTTAGATTTAGTTTTTATTTATTTGAAATGTCAGTATTTAATTATTAACGAAATAAATTCAAAGTGCCCAATACGCTATAGCCTAAATTAAGCTGCGTACACACCGACCCAACGAACACCAACATAAGCATACAAAGCAAAATTAAGTAACGTAAAAGCTCTTTAGTCGCTTTTATTTGCTTAGTCCACATATGGCATGAGACATGGATTTTCACGAAATATGTTACACCGAGTTTCTTTTGGAATACCTTATTGATGGTACTACGTTGTTTTTGAATTGTAAAAGTTTAAATTGTCATATTATTTCACGTAATCAAGTTTCTAATAATGCTCCTTATCAGTATTATGAATAATCTTTGCTCGAAATCGCTTTCGCTCTTAACTTGGTACGTTGATAAAACGTATGGTCATTTGGCTCACAGTGTAACCATCGTATTCCACTACTGATTTAACATCGACAAACTTCGTGATTTCCTTAAAAAGGTTTCTTTGATTTTTAAGCTTAAGTAACGGAAGTGAATTTCGTTTTATGTCTATTAATGAACAGTGAATGCAGAATTACAAATTGACTAACATTGGTTAAGCTCAATGTCAAAGTAGTCTTATAGTACTTATACCAGCTTTCGTTCGCGGTTTCATCCGCGAAGTACAGTTACGCGTAGCTCTCTCGCGAGAACTAATAAAAATATGTCTTTTCCATTTCCTAGTTCTGATCTATGTGCATGCTACAACTCATGAAAGACGCCGTGAATGAAAGCCGTTATGATGTACAAACATACACAATTTAACTTTTATGATATAAGTAGGTATAAACAATGTGGTCACTAAAACCTCTCCATCACCTAAGAACTTCCTCTTCTTACCCTTCTTCTGGAAATTCTTCTGAAAATCTCGCTTTTGTTCTAAGAGCAAGTACGACTTTTCTGGTTCATGTTATCCAGCCAAATAATAGAAGATCGTCCCTTATCAAATCTATGCAACCATCCTGTATATAAGTTCATAACACAGCGACGTAGCTACAACACGGCTACCTCTTTCCGTTAGAAGAATTGCTTGTTTGATACTTTATCACACAAAAATACAGCCATACCACTTGAGACTTACGAAAGTTATTAGACAATTTTACCAATATTTTGGAAGGAAGTACGAATAGTTTTCTGGTGTCGTTATAAATCATTGACAGTTATAACTGAGCTATTATATGTAATAAAAACTTACCAAAAGTGTCGTATCTTATTAAAAATCATATTCACGATATAATATAACTTGGCACGTTGAAAAAAAGTGGTCGGTTAAGAATTGAGGTCTCGTTTTGATATGTCAATATTTTTATCTGTAGAAATATGGTAATAAAAGGTGTTGCTGTTGAAAATCGCCTTCTCTTGTAACTTGATACGTCGAAGGGAAGTGTGGACGGTTTAGCCCGTCGTGGAGCCATCGTGGTCGCGTTTTGATAAATCATCGACAGGCCACGCGCGCCTCCAGCTATATCTACGTGATTATGCAATGGAAAACGTCGAGCAGTGCATGGTAAACCAAAAGGACTATTTCAGACCCATAAACGAAGCTTAGAAACATTCCGTCATACAAATTTATTTACATTTATTACCGGGAAATCTAAATTCGGATAAAATTTTTAGTTGAAATTTCGAGGCAATACAGAAATCGTTCATCCCTCTTTAACGCTTGTGTGTACCTATTAGAAGACAAAGACAGACATATTTCGTCTTATTACCAATTTTAACATTAAATATTAGTCCAATGTAGAAGTGAAATCAGGTTAATTTTATAGTATGTACTACATTGCAATAAAGACTAGAATACCAAATTGAACCTTGAAGTAGGTACTTTACTCCGTGTTTATTAATAAGGCGGTTTGTGTTTTGCGCGCTTTTTTCATAGTTAGACTCTACGAACAAAATTTATTAAACGACTAGCTGAACCGACAGACGTTATATTGTCCTAATATATATATATATTTATAATATATATTTGTCATATGAACCTTCTGTTAACAATAACTAACATAACATAAAAAAGGCAACTTTTTCCATCTGACAAGACTTAAAACTTTAATTATGAGACTTTATTCAATTATGTTTACTTAACGAATAACAATTCAAATTCAGAATCGTTAACCACAAAACCATCGGGACAGATATAGACGTGGGTGGATCTAGACCAGAACTCCAAGGGAATGCACCGCGTAGGTTCCATTTCTCAATTAAACAATTGTGTCTAATTAATTAATTAAGACGCCGTAATTGTATTTGTAATTGAATGTTGCCAGCCCTTAAAGGTTAAAGGTATTTAGTGCACAATATAACGATTTAAGAGACATTTAAATTAAATTAGGAATAAACATTAAAGCTTGATTATTATCTGTACCTTTTTTAATCCCACACTGAAAAACACCCCACATGTTGTAAGTTTGACGTGTATGTATGTCTGTCTATGGCGTCATAGCTCTTGAACAGATGGATTGATAACTTTTTGTGTTTGAAAGCTGACATGATCGAAATAATTCTTAGCTACATGACATAAAGTTTTTGTAGCGGGTTATTTAAAATTTTTAATTTTAAAATGGCAATTTTGTTTAGTGTCTACTTCCTATTTACCCGCGACTACGTCTGCGTAAAGTTGTTTAATACAAAGTTTCATCCTCTTTTATACCCCTTTAGGGGTTGATATTGAAAGGAAAAATTGACAAAGTTCGAATTTGAATTTTTAACTGAGTATGTCCATTTTTATCAAAATCTTTCAAGCGGTTTAGTAGTGAAGGCGTAATAGACAGACAGGCAGACTTCAGGATTCGGTGAAATTGTGAAAACCGCGAGGTTGGCAACAAAACAGCCATTTAAAAAAATGAATAAAAGTTCGTGATGTTTCTCCGTGTTGGTCCAGTCTTAGAATAGACCGTCTGGCTCCTGCCTTGCTACTCGTTGATATTCAAACTCATGTTACATTTATTTGTAGGCAAGGTAGGTGGATTTATCTTAAACTTAAAATAAGTCGTAGTTAACTTTACTTACATAAATAATGTTCTCCATAAACATCTATATAACACATAATAAACATAACACGGCAAAACTTAACATTTCTCATTTTAACAGTAACTTACAAAAAGAGGCACAGCTACAGACTAATTAGATTTGTTGTACTACGTATGATACTCGTAAAAATAAAAACATAAAGTGGGTACATAAAAATAAAGTGAGTAATCCGGTACGTAACATTTTGTACAACAATAAAATAGTCTTTCAGCATATACCGACCACCTGCAATTGTACCGTGTCTTAGTCACAACGCAGATATTGGCGAAATCCCATTAAAAGAAAATTGGGCAAAAGCCATAAAAAAAAACAATAAAATATATCTTTATAAACGTTGCCTATATGCTTCCACGCCAATAAATGTCATAAATGATGACAAATGAAATTTCTGAGCTAAAATCTACTAAATCTGCTTCGCCGTTTAACAAACAAACAAATGAAAACACTTTGGCATTTACTATATTTGAAAGATTGTACTTAAAATTTTAATTATTTGTAATAAAATAAAATTAAACTATTTATTTAAACTTGTTAAACCACAACCTCCAAAAACGATGGAGCTGTCAATCTTCCTTCTTAGTTCTACTGCTTGAAATAAATACTCAACTGTCTACCCAATATAAGGCTCGGCATCGGAAAGTGACGACCCCGTCCCCCGATAATGGGGATCTAGTGAGTTAAGTTACTGGATTAGATATTTCACTAGTCAGTCGCCTCTGTGGCTAGTGCGTTGCAGGTTCTATTCTAACAACTAAAACAATGAAATAAAAACATCGTTGTCTTAGATTGGATATATGTCCAGTCGACGATAGTTTTGCCACCAATCACATTGTGGGACAACAGTAAGCTTAGGCCTTGATGGCACGTATCCATCTTGGTAGATATGGATGTGAGGTTACTTACCTAGTTTACTGTCATTATCAGGTGGTAAAGTGAAGTGCAACATTTGAGTCATTTTTTTGCAACCACTGCCTTACCTATTGCTGGCTGCAAATCCTTACCAAAACATAGATACACATACGTATACCGGTCGACATATCTACAGATCAAGATTTCTAGAGTTTTGTTTCTAAGATATTTTTGTTAATTATTGGAAAATAACAGCGAGTACCTGGCAACTGATCTAAAATAACACTATCTCTTAGGTTATTAATATTGGCCGTATATCTAATTCGATAGTTGTCTCTTACAATCAGAAGACACCTGCTTATTCGCTGTGGTGTATAAAAAAAACAATTAAAATAATAAAACCCAGAACTGAAATATTGTTATGCAACCACAATTTGAATAGTTATCGATTTCTTTTAAATTATATGCACACTAAAATAGAGCGATTTGAATACGTAATCCGGTGTGAAATTACGAACCCGTCTGTAGTACTAGTCAATTGTTTGACCACAAAACTCATTTCATACTAGAAACCAAAGAATTTTATAACTAGAAGTAGACACGCTCTACAGAAGGTGTAATTTAAGCGCAGTAAAACTGGCCCTAACATTTTAAGGGCACAACTTTAAAGGTGTACTCTGTCAGATCAAAAAATAGTAATTAAAATTATTCGCATAGTTATTAATTATCGCCCGTCTGATCTAGCGGTCCGTGTCGGACTTGACTTCTTAAGGTCACGGGTTCGATACCCAGGCTCGATAAAATACTTTTTAAAAAATATTAATGTCGATGTCAGTAACTTTATTACCCTATCCCCGAAGAGGTTGACAAAGGTACAACCAGGGCCGAAGCTAGTTGTAGTACAATAATGATACAGGTGAAAAATCTTTCGGCAAATAGGTGCTTATCCGATTCCAAGCAGCGTTGCCTTTGTTGCAAAATTAAAAAACACATTTTTAGTTGTCTGAGTGTTGAATCGAGCCAGGAACCGCATTTAGTCAACGCCAACACCATACAACTAGACCACAGAGCTATTAACAAATTATTTTTTAAACACAATAGCATAATGCTATCTTGGTCTAATTTTTTATGGAGCTCAAAGATACAACCATAGCCTATAGTTCCCTAAATATTAGTTGTGAGTCGTCGTCTTATATCTACAGTGCTACACGTAATGTGCGAATTTATTGGTTATACTACCTTTCAAATCGGAACACGACATAACCAAAGACTAAGAAAAACATAAAAGGCAAATACCCGGTATTTCCTACACAGTACTCTACCACCAGTGTTTGGTAATGATTAATTTAACCAATACTCGCCTCTTAAAAACTGGTAGCCAGGAAGGTAGACGGTTTGTTTCTAAACAGGGTTTCGGAC
>NJDC01018683.1:13094-32100 GCA_002245475.1 Calephelis virginiensis
TACATGGACTCTGCGAGATAGTACTCTTTTAATTTATTTTTAAATGACAATATATTTTCAGCACTACGAATTGATATTGGTAATGAGTTCCATAACCTAGCCGATGATATTGTAAACGATTTGCTGTAAAAAGAAGTCGAATGTAATGTGATCTACAGCTGTAAAGTGTTATTTGATCTTAAGCTTAGTTTGTGCGTCTCACTGAGAAAATTAAAGGTATACTCTGTCAGATCAAAAAATAGTAATTAAAATTATTCGCATAGTTATTAATTATCGCCCCTCTGATCTAGCGGTCCGTGTCGGACTTGACTTCTTAAGGTCCCGGGTTCGATATCCAGCTCGGGCAACAGTGAAATAGAAAAGGTGTATTTTCAATTTATTTAATAAAAAATAAAAATAACGTTGCATGTGATTGGATATGCACCCGGTTGGCAAAAGGCTTACCACCTGTTATTATGTGGACCTAGTGTCTTTGGCTAGTCGTAGGTGCCCGTGGGTCGTGGGCGTGAAAATACTTTTTAAAAAATATTAATTTCGATGTCAGTAACTTTATTACCCTATCCCTGAAGAGATTGATAGAGGTACAACCAGGGCCGAAGCTAATTGTAGTACAATAATGATACAGGTGAAAAATCTTTCGCCAAATGGGTAGTTATCCAATTCCAAGCAGCGTTGCCTTTGTTGCAAAATTAAAAAAACACATTTTGAGTTGTCTATGTGTTGAATCGAGCCAGGAACCGCATTTAGTCAACGCCAACACCGTACAACTAGACCAGAGAGCCATTAACAAATTATTTTTTAAGCACAATAGCATAATGCTATCTTGGTCTAATTTTTTATGGAGCTCAAAGATACAACCATAGCCTATAGTTCCCTAGATATTAGTTGTAAGCCGTCGTCTCATATCTACAGTGCTACACGTAATGTGCGAATTTATTGGTTATACTACCTTTCAAATCGGAGCACGACATAACCAAAGACTAAGAAAAACATAAAACTGCAAATACCCGGTATTTGCTGCACAGTACTCTACCACCAGTGTTTGGTAATGATTAAATTAACCTATTCTCGCCTCTTAAAAACTGGCAGCCAGGAAGGTAGACGGTTTGTTTCTATACAGGGTTTCGGACTAGCACCGAGAATTTTGAATTAACACAATCCTTTTTGACATTAAAAACTTTTTTCGTAAAATAAATTGTAATAGTTTTAAATTTAACCAAGTATTCGATATAAATCAATTTGACCGATTTTCCATTTTTTCATATTACTAGCTGTTACCCACGGCTTCGCCCGCGTAGTGTAGTTATTTATTATTCACATCTTTAACGCTACTCCTTAAAATTTCGAGATAAAAGTAGCCTACGTCCTTTCAAAGTTTAATCAATTTTTCAAATATCGAAATGAGTTTTTTGCATGTAAACGGAACATACGGAAATTAAACTGTATCCAAGAAGATTAGTGCCGGTTAGATATAGGCTTGCCACCTATCACATTGTAAGACTTAGTCTTGGGCTAGTCGTGGGTGCCCCGATTGTGTCTCTGTCCGACACTTCAGGGAATATGAAGGTGAAGACACTTTTTTAAAGACATACATTTAGAAATTCTAGCAAAGCAATTTTCTTGCATTAAATGTTGCCGAAAAATCATTCCGGCCAAAATAAATAACAACAACAATAACTTCACATTAAAAGAAGGTTCTCGTCCAGTGTTAAAGTGGAATGAGAGGTCACTCTAGGTTTAGGGAAGATCAAAATTATAGTTCATAAAATAGTTGCAGGAGAAAAATAGTTTTTTTAATCATTGCTGGATAGAAATCGCAACCGTTTTGCAGTATGAGACTGCCGAGAAGTGAGATCTTTTTCTCGACGTTTTGCTTACTCGTATTTATGAGTATATAAATACATTATTATTTATGTAAGAATATAATCTACATAATAAATACCTACCGAACTAACTAACCTGTATCGAGTGCTTTGACAATTGAAAGATTCAGACTCTAACTCCTTGTCATTGAAGAGTTGGTACTTTTTGTTGTTGAGCTGATGATGAAGAACTTCCATCATCAGCACAGCATCATGAAGTGACAATTATCGAATGTTAACAAGTGATTATAATGCATTAGAAACACTATTCTTGTCTACAAATTTTTAGAGTTTCTCTCGATTTCCCCAGGACTCATCATAAGATACTGACCTGGTTATCATGGGACCATCTCTGAAGTATATTCTTTCAAACAAAAAATCATTTTCCAAATCATTCAAGGGGTCTCCGACTATCCAGGTAACATAGAAAAAAAACATGCAGGCGAATTGATAACCTCCTCCTTTTTAAAGTCGATTAAAAAGTATCCTATGTTACTTCCTGGCTCTTAAGCTACTCCTATTCCAATTTTCGTTCAGATTGGTTCAGGGGTTAGACTGTGAAGAGGGAACAAACAAACAAACAAACCAACAAACGAATTTCCGGATTTATAATATTAGAGGGATGGGATAGTGGTATAGTGGCATATCAGAACGACAACTAGCGAGAGTATTATAGTTATTTTATCAATATTAGCCGTCATCAAAAGTCTATATTAAGGCTCTTACAAAACATTACACCAAATAGTTCAGAAAAGAAGTAGACTGCGGTGAAGAAACTCAATTTGATACATAAGTCATGTCTACTATACTTAATACTTAATAATCATAGCCATAGTCACGGAATGTGAAATTTTTGGTCGTTAGGAATCGAACCCACCACGCAATATTCGGATGTTGGTGCATGCTCTCGATCGAAATACCGCATAAATGTACGTGTGTTTCGTAAACTAGCGGGTTTCAATATAAAATTACATATAATAAACATAAATTCATTGTAGATGAATAGTTTCTGCAACTATAATTCCAGACAACTTGCTAACATTGTTTCAGGCTTTTACTATCCATTTTATGTTTGCGTTAGTGTGTCTATTAACAAGTATCTGAATCTGTGAAGGTATATATATCTGAGAAGGTATATCTGTATTAACAGGTTATTTATATTCTCACCCTGAGATTTTAGTCGACATTATTAGTTTATCATGACACCTTACAATTATTTATCAACAATAATACAAATTAATAATATATATTCCCTAGTAAATAAAAATATTATTATATTATGATTTTTTACTAATGCTACTATGATTAAAAACATACAATTAATTGTCATACATTGGTAATTTGCATATTTCTCTCTAATTTTTGGGGAAAAAAAATGTTTACAGATGTTACTTTATGGAATGGGGGCATAAATATCAAGTCGGTAGCTTTATTTTTATGTGTGGTTATAATTTTATTATACGTAGTATCTAGGTTACTATGGGTAGTCACTATATTAATAATAATCTGTTAAAATGAGTTTATTTTGTGATGTAATTAATTGTATATGAAAAACTTTATTTATGTAAGTAACATTGACATGTTTTAAGAGTAAGATGCCGTACCTACAAAATAAAAATAAATAAATTAGAGTATGTGTAGAGAGCAAAATATTTAGATGTTTTTTTTATTGTTATTGATCAGGTATGACACGAAACTTCTCTTTGTCAACACCTAGATACCCTGTTATATAAAAAATATCGGATATTTAAACGGTCAAGTAAAGACCACGTCAAATTTCTAGACTGCTCTGAAATTGCAACGCGCATCGGTGCAGCCAGTTTCATCGTGTTATACGATATACCTAGTTAATGACATGTAGTTGCTAAATTTTAGTGACATTTTTAATATATTTATTTGTTGGAATAAAAATGATTCATTTGCGGAATACATGTTAGAAAGTTGTTACAAAATATTTAATACAAATATATTCTATCACATTACATCGTGCAACTACTAAATTACATAACTGCTATTATTTTACACAAGACATTATTAAAAACAATTTTATGTACATTTTATTCAACCCACCATAAATTACCAACTTTTATAAACCTAGCCAGTAGTCAGACAGGAGAATAAACGTCAAAACAAAATTTAAGCAGATCACGCTGATATATAAACATATACCTACATGCTTACTATTTATTAACTAAAGTACATGAATAATAAACAACTTCAAAAACTTGCAGAAATAAAAAACAAAATATCGGCTAATGTTTTTCGCTCCCCGCCAACGTCCTCTTATACCTATAATTGCCTATATTATTATGCTAATGCATCGCGAATCGCCTCTTGTTCAGAGTGGACTATAAGTTCGGCGCGATCTCTACCTAGAAGTGCAAACTGGGAACATATTGAAGTACATTTTCCGTTATCTCCGTGCTGACGAAACCGCGAGCGTAAGCTATTTCAACTATGTGTTGAAAAAATACACAAAAATGATCTAACCCCAAAAGAAAACCATTTATATGTTTGTGCTATAGTTGTTAGTCAATTATAATATTACATTCAACTACTTTATTATTTAGTTACAGGAATAAATGTATAATAAACACCCAGAAAAAATACAAACATCGATGTTCTTCACACAAATGCCTGTCATCGTTAAGAATCTTTACGAAAGGTCAATATAATTAGGCAAATATAGTTTTGTTAATATTGTTTATTCTACATCAACCGATTTCATGAAAAGCATTACCAACATACCACAGATTATCCCAATTTTAGTCATTACACGAATTTCAAACACAAATGCAATTAATTTCCCCAAATACGTCAAAATGTTCACCAAAATTAGTTATTTTGATGTCTAGTCCTACCAAGTAAATGTATTTGGTATTCGACAAGGGCTGATATCGTCAGGTGTGGCCGTCTCGTGAGTCAGCGGCTGCCCGGCTGAATTCCATAGATAACCGGCAACTCCTTTATTCTCTTTGGTATATCGAACATGGCTATATTATTCACGATGCCCTTTAAAACAGCGGTCACTAGATGTTGTCTGAGCGCTCGAAATATATATCGGTCATTAGAAATGATTGTAATTATCTATCTAATGTTGTTAGAATGCGACAACCAATGGACATTTAGATAAATAGATAACATGGTCCTATTGGACATTACTTTATGGTAGATTGCAAGGGTCATGTAATGATATACATGTTTCAGTGCTGTTAATGATAACTTTACAATCATAGGTTTTTTAAGAAAATGTGTCTGTGTTAGTTTCGCCGATCATATTCGCAACAGGGAGATCAGAGAGAAAGTGTTGGTGTTAAAATGATTTCTTGTATATGATAAGCGAACAAGTGCACGGCTCTCCTGATAGTCTCTTACCATATACCTATAGACCGTGACCATATGGTATATAGATGTAGGTGCGTCACTGACGTGTGATCTGGTTATTCAGTCTATAGTACAAGTCTACGGGCTATCTTACCCTCCGGACCGGAATATAGCAATCATGGCAGCGGGGATAGACGAGGCGGTGAATCCCTATCAGGAGCAGTTGTAGATCAGTGTTGTGGTCTTGTTGGTAATGACCAATTGAAGACTAAATGAAGGAACCTGGACCGACATAATGAAAAGGAATGATGAAAAAAATGTGATGCAAATGTGGATGGATGTAGGTACCCGAGGAGATCTGAGTTGACATTACACGATCAGATCGCTCGGGTTTTATTAAAAAGATGGTGTCAAGTCTTCGAAACTAAAGTGTTACTATTGAAAGAACAATAAATGTAAAGAAAGCAATACAGGTACGAATCATGGCTCTTGCCAAAGAGACTTGACATGAAGACATGTGTACGAATGTACGTATGTAGTATGAAAGTACTATCATTTATGTGGTAGAATACAATATTCATTTATTGCGCTATCGTACAGAAACATTACAAAACGAACGATGCGCCCTGCGCCGCCTTACAAATTTTCGATCAGATCACGTGTCCTGACGCGAGTTTAGAAGTTATTACCCAAAAAGTGCGCAACGCCGCTAAAGAAATTTCACTTCAAAATTTAAATGTGTTGGTGTTGGTCAGGGTCCGCTGAGTAGAATAGACTGCCTTTCTACCTCTCTGCTTCTGCCTGCCTGCGTCTCTGATCACTCTACCAAGCAATTCGTAAGAGGCAAGCTTAGGTTAAGTAGACCAAGAAGACCAATGGTGATAAAGCGCTGTGCAACAACTTGGAAGGGTAGAGATTTATTGCCTTTCTGATGCAATAATGACAATGTCGTGTAGTGTCGTATCGTGGAAAGTAGGGTAGCTGGTAGAGTCGCACAATTGGGCTAAAATCCCGACTTCAAAACTATGCGTGCCTATAACATCTATGGTGTCTCCAAGCTACAGTTGTCGCTTACAATAAGAAAGATATATGCTTTTTAGCTATCTTATTATGTAAAAAGATCTAATAAGAGACGTAATCAAAACCTTAATTATTGTGGGAAAATTTATACCTTTTTATCTCATCCTAATTACGTTAAATTAAACTAATAAATCTTCTTTGGAACGTAAACGAATTTGAAGTAGCACTGTTAATAAAAATAAGCTTTACACTTAATAAATAAACGCTTTCTATAATTTATTTGCTTTAGATAAAGCGCGGGGTTCGCTTGATAATGTGATTCATTCAGTCAGATCGGAGCTTCTGACTATTCGACTTCTAATGATTAATGAAGTCGATATTTAGTCCATTAGCATTTGAGTTCTATCGAATTAAAGAGGTACTTCATATAAATCGGAGAAAATAGATAAACGATAAGTAGTTCTTTAGTAAAGAATTTTTTTTAAATATTTAAGTTATTGATTTTAAAAAAAACACAATTAATATTTTATGATAATTCAGGCTGAAAAAAAAGTAAAATTGGAACGTATTCTATCTCTTCTATTGACTACATAAGGACTTCTGTATTTTCAAACTGGGTAGCTCTAATTTATTTTTTCAACGTTCTAATAAAAACCACTTTGCCCGAGATTTATCTCCGATAAATGTTCCACCATCACTTCGACTGCTTATATGCTGCTCCGACTTATATAATATCTTGGGCTTTAATCACTTCATTTCAATTACTTCACATCACTTTAATTATTGTCTACATATTTTAAACTAAGAAAAAAGGCAAATCCGCTGAGTTTCTTGCCGGATCTTTTCAGTGTGAGACAGCGTTCCAGTCCGGTGGTGGATTTAGTATAATGTAGACACATCACAGGTGCATCTTGTAAGGTTAAAGTGAAATAAAAATATTTTGATTTGATTTGGTTAATCATGGGTGGCCAAGTTGTACTAACCCTTCGGGGATACCAGCACGAGGGTATTTACTAAAATATATTCTTACTACGTCAAAATAATATTACAGTAATAAACAGTTTTTTTTTTTATTTCCTGTTTTATAATGTTCTATGCCTCTATTTTATTGTTTAGCGTATAAAAACAATAATTAAAAATTTTCAGTTTTTTTTTAATTTGTCTATGTTAAAGTAATCTGTGAGACAGGTAAAGATGCAGCGAATAGCTAATCAGGTACAATACATATTAGTGTTTCGGCGGAGAAAAGTTTTTTCATGATCATTGAATTTCGTGTAGGTAAACATTGAGTATAAAATAAGTCAATTTAAATGTACTAGTTGTCGCCCGTTGGTCGAAATTCGATCATAACAGATTTTAATATCTTGTTTATAAGAACGCCATCTTCATTGCCCAAGACCAACTACTTTCTTTCCAAACTTTTTAGTGCGCCATCTGATCATTTTCATCAATATATTTGTTTGTGTGTGTCAAATGCATGGTAGTGTGGTTAATGTTTTATTTATTGATTTAATGTACTTCGTAAGCATTATCGTTGAAAAATATTAGCGTTCTGCACTTCTCCTACACATAAACTATAAAAATTTTATGCTCCTGCGTCCGCGCAATTTTCGTAAAAAAAGGGTACAAAGTTTTGGCATCACGTATTAATATATAGACTTTATACAGTTTTGTTCAGTAAAAGTGAAGTAGGTATTCATAATTTATGAAGAAATTAATGTATCGCGTATTTCCTCGTTGCTGCCAAATATCACAAAATTTAATTATAGTTTTAATTTTTATTTAGAAATTTAACACAAAAACATAACTTAACACAACAAAAGCATAATTTAAGACTAAATGAGCCTAAGCCACTCTCTGACATGACATTGTCACTTAACTAAAATTTTAATAATTCAAGGCCGCTTGTGCTAAATCGGTAGCTTGAGGCAAACTTAACTAGCCTACTCACTGAACCTGAACATGGCAGAGTAATTTTAACCCGGCAAGAACAGGTAGGGCGCTGGATCCCTACCTGGGCAACAGCACTCTGCCACCAGACCGCTTAGTTATTAATATTGTTTTAATTAAATGTACAAATAGATAATAATATAGGAATAACTGGAAATACAAAAAAAATAAAAATTTGGTTCGATAAAGAAATTACTCAAAAAGTAATCTCATTGATAATTTAAGTTCTTAATTAGTTATAAAAAATACATTGTAATCGTAAGAGAATTGAATATGCAAAGTCATTGCATCGCAATTTAAATGTCGGTATGACGAGACACATTGATCGTATCTTGAAGGTATTAGGTAGATATTACATAAATTTTGACAGTCGTATATTTATTACTCCTTGAATTTCATTCTTCAAAACATCGTTGATTTGGCCTTTTTATAATGTCAGCGCCGGGTTTTAACTTCCTTAAACGTTGATTATGTAGGAAATTACCCGTTTTCTCTCTTCAATTTTAACATAAGCTATAGGTTGAAATTTGGCGATGACATATTTCATAAACAAGTAACATTGTAATATATTGAAGTAAAGTGTTGGTGTTAAAATGAGAAAGGGCATGATCCGCTGGTTTGGTCATGTGAAAAGAAATAGCAGATAATAAAGACTGACAAAGCAGGTATTTAAAGCGAATATGGATGGACATTGGTATCCGGAGAGACCTAGGTTGATATTCCACGATCAAATCGTTCGGGGACTATCCGAAGACTCCGAAATAGGCGTGTTTGTATGAAAAGGATTATAAACGTGGAAGAAGCTAAAAAGGTTTGCAAGGATTGTGAGATTTAGCACTCCACACTCAAGGAGACTTGGCGTGAAGATATGTATGTTTGTGTGTACAAGCACGTGGATCCCCTAAAAGATAACCGCTGCCTATAGACACCATAGATGTTGTATGTGCATCGTTGTCTTGTGGCCGAGGTGTCAGGCTAATTGTGCAAATCTACCTGCTACGGTACCCTTTAAACCGGAACATGATATTATCATTATGGCGACAGGAATAGGTAAAGTAGCGGATCCCTACCCGGATTGTCACTTGTGGTCTTGTTTGTAACGACTAGTTTCGTCTTCACTCGCCTCATATGAGTTGCCAGGCAATACGGTAGACAGTTTATCTACATTGGAAACACTGACCAAAACGGGGTTATTACCAAGTTCATAATTTACTAAATAAATTATTTCTTCTTAACCCGACAACCGTGATAAACCGTATCTACTTTCAACTGCCACAGTTTACCAACTTATGTAGCCAGGAGTAGAAACGACTTGGTGGAAGAATGCGCAAGCGTCCCCACCATCTCGTCAAATGTTTTTAGTAGGAATTGCGGCAGCAGGAAGTCCCATACTTGGACCTGTCCACACGACCCGGACTTGCGTAAATGCATTTTCCTCTACGAAAAAAAAAGGAGTAGAAACGGCAAAAGAAACTCCTCGACCATCTATACTTATAAAATAACAATTCTTGACTGACTGATTAATCATTTCCGAGCAAAAACTATCACAGTTACAGCCATGAAATTTAGTGAGTAGGGTAGTTTTATTGAGTAGACACCCACTAAAGACGGAATTTCGAAAATTCTACCCCTAAAGGGATAAAATACGGGTTGGAAGTTTGTATGGAAAACCGTCAATTTTTACGTTAGATACATGAAACTTTATTTTTTGGGTTACTTGTTAAAAATGAGTAGATACGTATTGAAGTATTTCTGGAAATTTTACCCTAAGGGGTGAAATAGGGATTGAAAGTTTGTAGGAAATTCCTTATGGGCTATAATCAGTAAATATAGTAATTGCCACGCGAGCAAAGCCGCAGGTAACAGCTAGTTCCATATTAATAATGTATAATAAGTTGTTAGATGTTTTAAATTTAAAACAAAAACCTAATTTTCTTTTTTTAGAGCGTTCAAATACAATCTTATTTTAAAAAGTTTTTACTTTTAATTTATTCACAAGATATTTTAATTTTTGCACTTGCCCTGTGCAAATAAATTTCAGATTTTTTTAAAGGAACAAAACATTTCTCCTCAAACAGGATTTGAACCGGGTCTCATTCGTCTCAATCCGAAGAATGCTCTTAGCATTTGAGCTACTGAGGATTGAACTCCTGTGGCAAAATTTATAATTCCTTTCTTACCGTTTTTTGACGCAAGACGCAAATAAATATTAGTAAAACCCTCAAAGCACGAGATAAACGCTTTTTATATAACTGGTACTACTTTAACAAAACACAACCTGACCTTCAGAGTCCTACGTATACAAGATCTAGATTAAGCTGGCCTATTTCTTAATGTTTATAACACAATCTATTTAATGTACCGGACTTAATACTAACAAGTGAAACAAAACCAGTGTTTAGATCTAACGTCAAACCTATCAGTTTAATGTCAGATTAGAACTAGTGCAATCAGATTATGCTTAGTAATATGAAGAACAATAAACAAACAGGTTTACATACTTATTTATGTATAATATATTAAAACTGTGAAGGAAGCTAGACAGGTTTGTCAGGATCGTGAGGTTTGGCACTCGATACTCTCTGCTTACCCCGTAAGGGACATGGCGTGAAGATATGTATGTATGTATTTATATTAAAAACAATCCGTGTCTGTAACTGAGTCGGTTAATTTAAAAGGGGCGCTAGACATGACCTGTTGGTCATCATTGTATGTTATCATTGTAGTTGGTTACCATTGTAGTTGTATTTTTTTATAAATGATCAAAAAACAAGCACACGGCTTTCCTGATGATAAGAGATTATCTGATGAGATTTTCTAAGTTTGTCGCTGTCTAGTGGCCGTGATGTTAGGCCTATTGTACAAGTCTACCGGCTACCCTATCCTCCTAACCGGAAAGTGACAGGATAGGTAAGCCGGTTCATCTCTACCAGGGCAAGTTGCTGCATAGCACTCGACCACTATCTTGTAATGACCAATTTAAGCTATGCTCAGTTCTTACCTGCCTGGCGGAGAGGCATAGTTGTATTTATGAATGTATTGAGATATGAGGTAATGTTTGACCATAGTGTCTGCGAGTGTGTTCGTCCACGGTTTCGTGAGCAGTGACAGCTAGATTGAGAACTAATTCCATCTATCATATAACCCTTCGTTATAGTCTTCGACAAAAAAAGAGGAGGGCATAAATGTTTTGTGACGTAATCTTATATATCAATGCGTGATGCCAAAACTTTGGACCCCTTTTTACGAAAGTTGCGCAAACGGAGGAGTTTGAGATTTGGCACACTTATATTTTATGTATAGGAGAAGTGCAGAACGCTAATATTTTTCAATAATAATGCTTATAAAGTACATTAAATCGATAAATAAAACATTACTCACACTACCATGCATTTGACACACACAAACAAATATATTGATGATAACGATGAAAGATCACAGAGGGCGCACTAAATAGTTTGGAAACAAAGTCTTGAGAAATGAAGATGGCGTTCTTATCAACAAGATATTAAATTTTTTTGTGGTCGAATTTCGACCAATGGGCGACCACTAGTAGAGGTTAAATGTTCGACTCCATATTGTTTGTATTAATGTGTGTGTTAATCGATTTCTCCGTGATTTCTGGACTGATTTTAAAATGTTTTTTACAGAGTGTACTTCCGAAGTGGTACCATTACCACCAAGTCTGGATCTGATGATAGAAATTGAAGAAAATATTAAAATTTTGCGTATGATGATTTACTTACTGAAATCGAATTCGAAATTTTGCATTTTTACATACTTAAATTACTATAACATTAATTTGCTATCGGTAAATCGAATAAGTATCGTTCAAGCAGCGATCTCGTGGTAATATCGTCATCATTTCAATTTAATCATCATTTTAATTAAAAAATGTGAAAATAAAAAAAAATGTGAAAACATTTTTTTTTATAACTTAAACAAGGCTGCAATTTTCATATATGTTTGTATAACATAAGTCTAAAAACATTCTAACTTGTTTCGATGACCTGTATCGAACCTACCAATTGAGTTCGGTGTTATAACTTAAGACTTGAATTTTAAGAGTTTTAATTAAAAATAATTGGGTAGAAAAGTAAATGTAAACGCCTGTCTATTTTACTGGATCTAAATGTCTACCAGAATGGTATATAACAAATAAATAAATATCCCTGGACAAGTTACACAAATTAAATCTAACCCTAAAGTAAGCAAATTATATGCTTCTGTTTTGGGTGTTAGTTAACGATACTAATACATGGAAATACTTAAATAGATACCAGAATAAATTTAATAAACACCCAAACCCGGAAATGCAGACATCTAAATGTTCATCAGACAAATGCCTGCCCCCGTCGGGAACCGAACCCGAGCTTCGCGGTTGGTCAGTTTAGCTAGGCGTATACGCTAGCCCCTCGACCAACAAGACTGTAACTGTCAAAATTTTCAGTGATATCTCTGCTAGAACAGCACTTTCATGATTGACCGGTAATAAACTAAATATTTTAGGAAATTGTAGATTTACGTAAAACAGGTTAGTCTTTTCAGAAAAATGCTTCAATGCAAATAAATGATATATATTATAATTACATATCTTTTTAGTTTAAGGCTAACGTAACATTAACACAACAAAAGTAATAATCAATTATAAGTGATACATATGAAAAATTTTAATGGTTTTTTTTACTTATTTTTAAATTAAACAACAGCCAGACAATTTTTTTGTTGCTCTTGAAAAAATCTACAGGTAGACTTATCAAATTGCTTTCAAATTGCTTGATTTAATTACAAAACAATATCTATACCATACTATATTTTGAAGATAACGGTAGTATTGCATAATATCGATGGTGTACTTGTAAATTGAGGTGCATCGTCGAAAAAAAAAAGGGTTGCACTCCGGGAGTGCCGGCAGAAGCGAAAACTTGAATATTAACGTTGTGCATTTTCGATATTTTAGAATGGTTAGGGAATAACTTTTCACGAATTGCTTTAATTATCAGTATGAAAGTACTATCATTTATATGGTAGAACACAACATTCATTTATTGCGCTATCGTACATAAACATGACAACACGAACATTTGCGCAAGCGCCCTGCGCCGTCTTACGAAATTTCAGGTCACGTGTCCTTACGCGAGTTTAGACGTTTTTACCCATTCCAAAAAAAGTGCGCAAAACTGGGAAAGGAAGTTTTCACTTCAAAAAGTTGTTAAATAAAAAAAATACATTCCCGATCCAAACTAATATTAAAAAGACGTAAAGCTATTATTACATAAAATAGTACGTTTTATAAAAGGCGATCTTCGGAGATACTGATGCGACCATAAAGTTCTTTTACTAACGGAAAGGTCCTTCAGAAGTTATATAGGCTACATTATGGTAGAATAAAAAATTCAGGCAAAATAATAGGATATGTAAATCAGTTTGCGAAAAGAGAGCGAAATGCGATGCTGCCCAAATAAAGTGAGCATTGGTCGGCTAGTTGTTGTCATTTTAAATGCCTTCACACACCGACAAATTGATCTCGTTTTGAAATAGTGTTTCCTTTTAATGCGTTGTTTGGCAAGTTTTATGAATGAATAAACTATTTTGCTTTATTTTACGAAGCTTCTATACACGCTCCGTACACAGAGTTAGGCAATGATGACGGAAGTATAAGTTGACGTTAAGGCTGGATTCACACGTGCGACAACGAAACAACAACCACAACCACACGAAACACAATTTTGTATTTGTATTGAAAATGAACAGTAAAATTTACATAGACTCAGAAGACCACAGCGCAACTATCAGCGATATCGCACATCACAGCAGCATCGCCAAAGAAGGTATTTGATTTGCTATTAGAGAAAACGTAATAATATAGTGTAAAAGATTATCTTCCTGACAAGCATAAATAAAATATTTTTTAAATAATTATAAACTAAATTTAGTTAAAGAAATCTCGGTGGTCTAGGTATGTTGTATCGCCGTTTCTTTTCTTCGCTGGCTATGGTTGAAAACGCTGGTAGTGTACGGTAGATTGGATTAAAATTAATGTACCTTTAAAAGTATTTGTAATAAATTGTGAAGTTTGCTAAAATGTTATTACAATGTATATTAAAAACAAAACAAACAAGTGCTATTATTTCGTGTTAAAATAAATATATAATTTCTATTAATTTAATTAAATATTTGCACAGCACAATGTGGTGCAATATGTTATATATTTTGATATATATTTATGTATGGTTAGTAATTTTGTCTTGTTTGCTGTTTATTTTATTTACATAATATGCATTGTATCTATAATCATCTATTCATAATTTACATAGAATACTATGTTTATAATGTTAGAATTATTTTATTTGTGTGTACGGTGCTGTGTAAGTAATGGCATACTTACGAGGTAATTTCATTCAAGTTCAAATTTAGTTGTATTATTCTCTATTTAGGTTTATTTGGTACCTACATATTTGAGCTCTGTCAGCCTAAATGTTGACTGGGAGAGAATACATTTAGCATTAAGTTCGCCTTTTGTACTCACAATTTTTATTTTTATACAATAAAGTTTGAATAAAATTAATAAAAATAAATAAATAGCTTTGTAACAACTTTTTTATTCACATTTTCCCGCAAATAAATACATTTCCTTTTATTTCATTTCGTCGGAAAGTATCTGACCGCCTCGCATCGCTGACCCAACATTGTGTAAACGCAACGCAACTCACGTCCGCGTCGCGTCTTTGCGCTAACGCAAGCACTAGAGACCAACTTCCCAGAGGCCAAAAACGTTACTGTTTTTCTTATTAATGAAATGTATGTGATAAGGTTGTCTAAGTACATACTTTAAGTGTACGCGTACCAACTCCCTTGTAGCGATGGCCAATTTACAAATACCAGGCGCAAAAGCTCCCAAGAAATGTAATTTTTCTTGTTTTCTCAGCCTTTGCATCTATATATTATACTCAGGGTACTGTTTCAAAACTACCTCCAAGCAGCCAGGCCAAGCGGAAGCACCAAACATCCCACCAGACACCCATAAAAGCTTACGTAAAAGCGCGAACATGATAACTAGATATTTTTTATAATAATAATGTTAGTGAAAGTCTAATGGGAATTTTATAATTATTATGACGTTTGGTTATAATAGCAATGACGTAATAATAAAATATCTCACCTATTTTATTTATGGAAAAACAAGGAACACCAGGGGTTGCTGGGATCTTTCTCTGCTAGCTTCAACGCAATGACATCCATATTTCCCTAGTGAGACTTCGCAACCCCGTGTTGGTCCGGGCTCCTAAGCAAAAAAGACCTTGCCTTCCTGTGACAGGCAGCTAGTAAGAGCCGAGCACAGGCTTACCGTCACTAACACCGTGACATCTCACTAGGTGGTAGAGTTTCACAGCGACTCGTCCGGATGGGTACCACCGCCTTACCTATTCCTGCCACCATAACGTCAGTGCTTGCCGTTGACGCGTTCTGGTTCGGAGGGTAAGGTAGCCAGTAAACTTCCTTTTGCTCGAGGCCTAACATCCCGGCGTAAGGTTGGCAACGCACCGTTACCACCTTTGGTGTCTCTAGGCGGCGTGATTTCCTTACCATCAGGAAATCCGTCTTCTTCTTTGCCTTCCAATATCATAGAAAAAAAATAAGTACATAGTTTTACAGCGACACTATTCAGACTAGCCACTGCTTGACCACATTTTATTATTGCGGTTGTGGTTCGTGTGATCGCTAAGTGTAATTTAAAGTGTGTTACCTGCCTTCTTATTATAGAAGTCGTTGTTCAGCAATACTTCAATTTAAAATAGCCTTGACACTTCTTCTTTCAAAGTAAAGCACGTGCGGTAGCCCGATGCTAAGGTTACTTATTATTTATAATGGTTTCTCTTCCATTTATGTTTTACAATAACCATCATGATTTAGCTGCTACTTGGCCTTACAAATGCAATCTACAATTTCATTTATCGAATTATCTTTTCTTTTTTTATGGAAAACTACAATGGACCAAGCAGTTCAATTGATTATTTATAAAATGTAATCTCCAGCGCTTGAACAGCGATTGCACTTTATTTATATAATAATAATACTCGTAACTGTTTACTTAAACCTAGCTTTTTTTTTAATTGTAACGCGAATAAGTAAACGAATGTCCTGATTTTAAAAGATACACGAGACCTACGCGCGTAAACATTGAATAACTAAACTAATTTCGAACTGATTGTCCCATCCTAACCTCAAGAGTATTTCGCAAAATTTTTTAATTTAATTTCATTCCAAAAAAAATTAAGCAATGATAAGGTGAAGGCACAGAACAGGCCATGTTGTTGCAAAATTTTGCCACTCTATCAAATAAAAATTATCCCTAGACAAGAAACACAAATTGAATCTAACCCCCAAGTAAGCAAATTATATGCTTGTGTTATGGGTGTTAGTCAACGATTCTTATACAAAGAAATACTTGAATAGACATCTGGATAAATTAAATAAACACTCAGACCCGGAAATGCGGACATCCAAATGTTCATCACACAAATGCCTGCCCCCGTCCGGTATCGAACCTGAGCCTCATGTTTCTCGCAAATTTTATAACTATGCCCACGGCTTTGTCCGCTTGGGATTGAACAAAAAAAAATTAATTAAATAAATTTTTTATAGTTTTTTAAAAATAAAAGTAGCCCTAATTAGTCCTTATTATATCAGCTATCTGTCCGCGAAAGTCCCGGCAACATCGTTCTAGCCGTTTCAGAGATTAGCCGAAACAAAGGTAAGAACATACCAACAGACAGACAGACAGACAAGCAAAACATATTTTAATAAACATATATACATTCCTACGCATGTAGTAAAAATCGGTTATTTTAATATTGCAAACAGACACACACGCCTAACTTAACCGCCTAACCGACTCTGATTCGATTCCCAACGGGGACAGGCAGGCATTACTGTAATGAACGTTTAGATATCTTCATTTCCAGGTCTGGGTGTTTATGAAATTTATTCTAGTATCTATTTAAGCATTTCTATGTATTAGAATTGTTGACTCACAGCAAACATGTAATTTGCTTGCTTTGGGGTTAGATTCAACTTGAGTAACTTGTCCAGAATAACATTAAATACTTAGGTAGTAAACGTAAGAATTAGTAAGTATAATAACAACGCCATGCATTAAGAAAAACGGTACATATTAAGGAAATAAATCATAAAGAAACAGTTGGTAAATTAAATTTTCTGTGATAGAAACAATTGCTTAGATTTTATTAGAACTCATTCTTATTGCCACCTTCTACTGTAGAATTTCCACAATTAACTCAGGAGTTTGATCGTACTTATCAGCAATTTACCTTACGATCTAGCAAGTCCACTTTTATATAATTAAATCATAAACAAATCGTAAAGTACTAACTTGTTCTTGTTTAATATATTTAGTGCTAAGAATTGCGTAGTAAAATGGACGAGCTGTGTTATAAATAAAATTTATATCGCTTTTATTGCGATTGAATCAAAATAATGAAGTAAACGTTAACTTAGGAAGTTGTAGAATTTCCAAGCTAGTTGTTATCTAATCAAGTTTATCCTATCAAACCTATGTTTTGTAGGCCTATTACTCCTTGTTTTTTGTGCACATTTTCGTATGCGTCTTTATGATCTCTTTTTTTAAACTTATAATACAATACTATTACTATGCTCGGCACTTCGGTGTATTAAAGCAGAAGAATGTTTGCTAGTAATACGGTCATTTTTTATATTAAGCGACTCCAAAAATGGAGGACGTTCTCAATCCGACTGTTTTTTTTGTATATTTGTTAAGCAACAACTCGGTCATTAGGTAACCGATTTTGATTTTCGAGGGGGCTACTATATTAGTTTTATCACGATCCGGTTAGTTGTTTTTGAGTTATGCCTACTTAATAATAATACATCTTTCACTTATTTTGACTTGATAAATAGAAGGAGAAATCGATAAAACAAACAAACGGAGACTATAATTACCTAATACAATTTGTAATTGTAAGCAAAGAACTATAAAAGCAAATTTAATAATAATAATAGTATGTATATGAGCGCATCGCCAACAAACTGATTCACAGGCGAAACTTGTGTAATTAAGATGTGTGATGTTTGTTCAGAAGAAAATAAATAAAAAACAAGGATTAAGGGAAAATGTGTGCACTATTAAGTGTAATCAAAAACTACTAACAGGATATTATTAATATTTATGTAAGACCACTTCAGAATCGTTAGCTATCTTTCGTAAACAGAAATATCAAATCGCAACCTAGTACCCAATTTTGGAGTATGTTTTTGCAGTTACTGCACTTAATTATTTATTAATTAATTATTGCTACTAATTTTTATTATTACTAATTTATTCATATATTTTGTTATTTTATGACGTTTCCAATGCTCTTATTTCTAGTTATTACGCTCGCGTGCCTTTTGATTTATATTTTCGCACACGATGTACCAACATCTTATTTGGTATATTGTAAATAATTAAAAATGTGTTAACATTTCCTAAAAGTAATTTATTTGGTATGTCATTTTATCAAATTATTCATAATTTATTAAAAGTTTTATTCTTAGTACGAAATTATTATCTTGTTAATTATTAAAGACGATTCGACAATTGGACGTATTTGTACATCATCATTTTTTCTTGCAACTTTGTTGAAAAAGACAATATGAAACGTGTGCATTCATTATATTTTGGCTGTTGTTTTGGCTTAAAATTCCTAAGTACACGTTTACTACATTTTCTTTTTTTTATTTGATGTTTGATTTGGGACAAAAATTCATACAAACTTAATTTTAATTTTTTATTGCACTTTTAAATTACTTGACTTGATTTCCAAAGCCTG
>NJDC01018683.1:32390-46481 GCA_002245475.1 Calephelis virginiensis
TATCAACCAAACTACGATTCTATAAATTTTTAAACTTTCCCCGAACTTTGTAAATGACCTGTAAAGATAATTCACAGCTCCGATGTATACTTGTGAAACTCCCTAACATTTCTTAGTATTTATTAACGAGCAAGTCAGTAAAAATTGTTACAGGGTCCTTGCAAGGGGCCCAATATATTCATGCCCGTATTCCACTTCTACTACAGCAAGATTCGTTGAGTAAAAAAATCTAACTGACAATTAAATTAACTTTGGAAGACACATGACTACATTTATATACACATTTAGAAGTTATGGTATAATAAATAATACACTTTAATACATTACACCCAAAAACATTGTTTCATTGTTTAATCCACGACGTGTCTGTAATTCTGTCTCTCTATGACATCATAACGTATGGATGGTCAGATTTAGATACGATTTTTAAGTTTGAAAGCTAACATGATCGAGATGGTTTTTAGCTACACAACTTTTTAGCTTCCTAAAATTTAGTTTAGTTTGTATTGAACAAGTATCGAGCGAGTGTTTTTTTTTGTTTACAAACTAAAAACAGTAGTTTTTTAGCCCTACGATAAAATATGCTAAAAGCCCCCCGCTGACTCCGGCCCTGCATTCTGAGGACCGCATTCTGTTCATAAACTGTCGTGATCACTGCGCACTTATGATTACAATATTTCTTCTCGGACAAGTTATAACGATACTTTAAACGGTCTTTCGAACAATTTTCGCACCTCCAATTCTTATTTGCGCGGCTCCACGAAATCAATTTAACACCCATCGATTTTTATGTGATGCTTGTGAATTTTTAAGTGAATTATGTTAATAATAACCTCTCCATAGGTGGCTGTGTAATTTTAAAAAAAGGCGCGAAACGAGCTTATTGATAAAGTAAATTATTGAGTGAATCACACTGATAACAACATAATCGTTTTCTGCGAACTTTAATCTTTGTTTAATGAATAATAAAGCTTTTTTATGGTGCGAAAATTAAGTTTCATGCAGATGCTTTCCTTTTGTCTTTTCGGTATTTTAAAGTTGGAATTTGTGATATTCAATTTAAGTTAGTATACAATAAACTCAGACCAAATTACTTTCGGATTTAACCTGAAACAGTCTTCAATACACTGACTATAATTTAAATTTAAGGCCTGGAATAGTTTAGTCTGTGTTGAAGAAGACGGTTACTGATGGCGACTTTGTCGGGATAGAATAGCTCATGCAAAATTTTTATACTAAAACGTAGCATGTGTTTAAATTCGGGTCTTGAACTGTATATGCGTATCAAATTTCATAAAAGTCGATCTAGCGGTTTAACTGTGAAAGCATAACATACAGACAGACTTTCGCATGTATACTTAAACATGATTTGCCTAGACAAGGCGCTAAGATTGGCTGGGGGAGGTATTATTGGACTGTATCTCCTGTGTAGGAAGGCAGATAGTCTAATCTGCCTTCTTACCACGTAACTCCCAACACCAAGCAAATACCAATACCAATGTGCAGTCATTTCGAAAATATTTAAGATAGAGTTAGATCTCGTAAATACAATTCTAGAATACTTCGGGAAAAAAATCTCATGAAAATATTTTTGTATTCGTGATAATATATTTGCTTTTATTAAATAATAGATTCCGAAGTAAAAACGTTGCAGACAAAACTCACTTTACTCAACCCCCTGATATGACTTTGTATGGCGGCTTATGACTAATTTTGAATAATTTAAGCCTTGTTTTTCTTAATAGGGTAACTTGATGCAAATTTAAACTTTACTTATGGCAAATGCTTAAGCCTATAACGAAAATTAAAACGAAGAAGAACACTTTAAATTTTGAATATTACTATCGTTTATCGTCAAGAGAGTAAGTCCATATAGAGTATTCTCAATAAAGAAGATTATTTGAAAATATATCTCAATTTTTTAAACTTAGTAGTAATTATAATATATTTTTTTATGATATTGGAAGGCAAACAAGCAGACGTATTTCCTGATATTAAGAAATTCACGCCGCGTAGAGACACTAAAGGTGCGTTGCCAACCTGAGGCTGGGATGTTAGGCCTCGAGCAAAAGTAAGTTTACCGGCTACCTTACCCTCCGAACCGGAACACGTCATCACGTTATGGCGGCAGGAATAAGTAAGGCAGTGGTACCAATCCGGACGAGTCGCTGCTGAACTCTACCACCTAGTCAGATGTCACGGTGTTAGTGACGATGAGCCTATGCTCGCCTTTTACGAGCTGCCTGGCAAGGAAAGCAGATGGTCTATTCTACAAAGGAGCCCGGACCAACACGGGGATAATAATATTAATTTAAAGGAATGGCTTTAATAAGTATAAAAGTACATGAAAATTTTCAGCTCAACCATTCAGTTACAAACATCAGGACAGGTAAAACTAATGAAAAGCGTGTAATAAAAATATAGACCTTTCCCTTTCACCTCTACTTTAATTTTAATTTGACTTATAAGAGAGCGTAAAAAATAGCATATAAATATAAACGGGTAGGCCAGAATTAAGTCCTCAATGTATTTTACATAATATGCCCACATAATCGTCCACTTTCTTGTCATGAGTTGCAGCATTGATTACTGGCACTCAATCAGGTCGAGTTTCCTTGATCGAAAGATTTTCAGTAGTCTAAGTCACGCGACATTTACGCATAATAGTATAGCACGCAGATCATTTGTCTAAAACTAAAAAAGTAATAGTATTTCTGACCTTCAAATATTGGCAATTGCAAATGTTTCAAATTGATAAAAAATAGATTTTAATTATCTACTTATTTCTAAAACCTACAACTAACATCGAATTTTCGTTTGTTTTAATGTGGCTTCGCAATCAGACTTTGAATTCTTCTTTTCGTACATTCTACGATATAATGTTAGATAGGATAAAGTCTATCTTTTTCATAGATATCTAAAGAAATTCTAATAAATTGTATCTTTCCAGATTATTAATTTTAGTTTAATAAATCATTAGACGTCAATAAAAGCAATATTAATTACTGTTGGGTATTTCAAATTTGTCATCATTCTTCAAACATTGCAGTGTCGTCAGATCCACGGTGGTTCTGGTTTTCATCACACTAATTTATTATTATTAACAAAAAATAACAAACCTTATCAAAAACAGTTTTGTATATTGCAAATACAAAATATATCCTAAAAAGTACTTCAAATTAAATAGAAAATGCTTTTCTTAAAAACTATTGAAATGCGAAATAAAAAGGCGTAATTTGTATTTTAAATACTTTTATTTTCGAAATATCTCATCACTGCTGGAAGAGTACGCAGCAGTTGAACAAAAGGCTAGGTAAATAGTTAATGTTTTCTGTAAAAAAAAATCTGAACACTGTAACCCTTAAGCACAAGAAAAATATTTGCGTCACCTATAATAAGTGAATTGACATGTGTACCCACTGCGTATTTTGTGTTATACAGAAAGCGACTATCTTACAATACCACACAACAACTTTTCATAATGCAACAAAATGTACAAAGAAATTCCAAACTGCAATTACCTTACCAGTATTCAGAAATGTTTGTCTTATTAGAATGAATGAAAAAGACGGTGGAGATAGCAGTATACGAGCTAAATTCTTATACAAACAATTAAAACAGTGCTGTTCAAAAGTGAGATTGGTGATGTTTATAACTATACAATTGATTTTAATTGGTTTACTCACGTGAAAGAAACTGAACATCATTTAGATAACGTCGAAAGGTGAAGGCATTTTTCGAACTTAATCCACAAACTTTATTGCTTTTCGTATGTTAATTTATTCTGCGTATACTTTACTAATTTTTGTTCAATTTTTTAACCAAAACTCGTATGTATACTGCTTCCCAGGGCTAGTATGCGCAATATACGCAAGTATCTTCAGGTCCACAGAGACAACATTTTGCACCAAGATACTTAATTTAAGGTCATTATAACAGCAAAAAACCAACTTCGACGTCGTCTAAATACACATTTCTTTTCCTAAAGACGTGTTCCCGGGTAATTACAACTTGGGTGTTTTTAGAGCAAGATTATTCACTCTTCAGGCAGCTTTTATAGCTTCATCATTAACTACAATATCTCTTTCCATCAGGTTAGTTGTGTGACATTAAATTAATTGTGGGACTCAGTGTCTTCGGCTAGTCGTGGGTGCCTTGGTTGTACCTCTGTCTACCTCTTCGAGGATATGGGCGTGAAGATACATTAAATTAATATTCTTAAAAAAAATAAGAAAATTAGTGTTTTCAGCGATTTCCTTGTGATTGAGACCCAGACTTGGTGGCAATGGATGCTCGGTATTATGAGTATTCAAATGTATGCTACGTAAAACTGCAAAAAAAATTCGATTTCAGTTATTAAATAATCTATGTACACAAAAGTTATTTTTGGAAGTACGCTCATTAAAAGATTGTTTTAAATCGGTTCAGAAATTATGAAGAAATCGTTTAAAATATAAATATGGGAGTCGAACCTCCTCCTTTCCATCTCTTAATTTAACAAGACTAGTAGTAATGTATGTTATGTATGTTATTATAATCAACATCAAATCTGATTCTTAATATATGGATTGTAGAAATCATCATCATGTTAATACAAAATATTTAGTTTTAACCGAAAAATTATAATTTTGCATGCCAGGTATAACCATACTACCGTATATAATACGGTGAAAAAATGAGCAATTTTTGTATTGTATTGAAAATATTGTAACAAGATTAGTAAACCATTCACTGTCATACTGTATGACGAACACATATTCCACATGAATCCACGGCTTGGCTTCACATGAGAATCCACCTTCTTCTCCTCTTAAGTCCACACGTGAAACCATGGATACGAACATTTTTTTTTGAATCCCTCAGGTGGGTCCATGGATATTTTATGCCTTTTCAATCCATTTGCTTATATTGAATTTTTTCAAATGTTGATCTGAGTCCGCTGGGAAGAATTGACCATCTGTCTCTCTGCCAGGCGGGTCGTAAAAGGCGAGCACAGGTAAAAATATAGGTCATTACCAAAAGTACCCCTGGAGGTTTTTATTATGATAATGGAAGGCAAACAAGCAGACGGATTTCCTGATGGTAACAAATTCACGCCGCCTAAAGACACCAATGGTGGTAATGGTGCGTTGCCAATCTGAGGTCAGGATGTTAAGCCTCGAGCAAAAGTAAATTGACCGGCTACCTTACCCTCTGAACCGGAACACATATAGCGCTGTGCAGCGATTGGGACAGTTGTCTATCGCTTGACCTATTTCTGTCACCATAATAACTTTGTCATGTTAGGGTCAGAAGGGTAGGGTGGCTAGTTGGATTGCACAATAGGCTTAACATCTCGGCCATAGGACAGCGATGCACCTGTAACATCTATGGTGTCTAGAGGCCACGCTTGTCTTTCTGGTAAGGAGCGCCGTTTGCTTGTTCAGTTACCTTGTTTAACGCATCAGGTGTGAATGGATGAACTTACTTTTTTTTTTCGTTGCGTTAGTTACCATAACTAGGTAAAGGTTTTAGAGAAAGAAAAAAAAGAAAGAAAATTAAAAAAATATCCATTGTTAACGGATTGTGGATTCAAGTGACAGAAAAATATTGTTATTTTTGGATTCCCTCGATTATGGATTTAAGTCGAATATACTTATAAAATTAAGATTATTTTTGGACCATGGCAGATTTAACGAGGTGGATACCTCTTTCTCTTGTTAAATCTGCTGAATCCGAGCTGTGGATCCAGGCAGAATGACATATTACACTACTTTTGTATATTTCTCACTCTCTTATTAGAAGAGTTGGAGATATAAATTTCAGCACTTTGGAAGTGTCTACTTTTAAAAACTTGAGAAAAAATGGTTTTAGGAACTATAAAGTTATTTTTGGAAATATCCCGCATAAAAGATTTATTGAAAAAATCGTTTAGTTGCAGTATGAGAAGCGCTTTTTAAACTTTATTTTTAACTGACTTGGAAAAAAAGAGAAGGTTGTATGCAATACCGTTTTTACCATAAGGGCACAAAAGGGGCCAGTGCCCAGGGCCCCTATACTCAGAGGATCCCGAAGGATCAGCCATTTCACTCACATTTAACCTTAAAATATTTTGGTTGGGTGCATTACGTTTTTCTTGTAGCCCTGATTCAATCTGATTCAATTTCGCAGCTTAAGAACGACTAAGTAATTTGTCAATAATTATGAGCATAAAAAGAGACTTTCCTCAGAAAAAACAGCAGCATACTAATTTTATTAATGACTTACTGCAGTAAAATATTGATTACCCAAAAAAATCGTATTGAAAAAAAAATATTTGATTTTTTTATATTCCAAAAGGGCCCCAAGTTTTGTGTGCCCAAGGGCCTAAGCTAAATCTAAGACGGCTTTGGTTTTATGTTCGATTCCTATAGTTTTTATGTACTTATAATAATCTATCTCCCTTTAACTAACTTCGATGAATTGAGTAGATTATAGTGTAGGTTTGTTAATCGATTGTTTTATATACAAAAACTTACTTCAGAAGTAGTGCCATTGCCTCAGAATCCTGGTATGATGATGGGAATTGTGGAAAGTTCTCAATTTTGCATACTTACGGCCAATGTTAATAATCAATCCTAATCCAAAACGTGCTATCCAAGATTGATATTTTGATCCATTTTTATGTTATAGCTTGCCAATAACATATCAGTGGACAGGATAAATATGGCAATTAGGTATGGGATAGGCCGGCGGTTACGCAGCTATCTAGATTGCTTGAAATCCATCTTTAGAGAAATATTATTAACATTGGCCGTTAGACGACATCATTATTTGATATCGAAAGCGGTTTTGGCACTTTGACTTAAATTGATTTGTACACAGATTGTAAAGCGGTAGGTACACAAAATACTAGCAGTGTTCTAAACAGTTAACATAGAATAAAGTGTGAGTAAAGTTAATTTGATATATTAATGATCGGATAATATCAAGCTGATGTTACAATCTTTAGTACACTATGATGCAGACTATAAAATCAACTTAAATTTACTCTTTAGTCTTTATTTATTATTAAAGTAATAGACTTCTAAGACTTCTTTAAATAAGTTCTAACGACGTAGTTTTAATAGTTTGGGAGTAAAGTAGCCGGTGTACGAACAGACAGACTTTTAAATCTTTAGCGTATTTAATGCAAAATTGAATCTGGAATTTAAATTGACCAAAAGATAAATGAAAAGGACGGTAAGTTGTGAACTGGAGCGGTGAGCACAGTGCCGACGTGCTCGGAAGTATCTCACGCGATCAGCTCGTCTCCGATCATATCGCCGGGTCACTGTGTCGGACATTTTGGTATTCCGAATCTGTCTTCAAATTGAACAAAATTATATTTGAATAATATTTTAAGCGACTTCAAAAAGAAGGATGTTATGGATTCGACTGTATATTTTTTTTTAATATTTTTGTTATATGATTACTCGTCCCTTACGATTATAATGGTTCTTTTTTTCAAAAAAATAGGTTATGATTCCGAGTATCGCCTCTGTGGTCTAGCGGTCCGGGTGTTGGACTTGACTGCATGAGGTCCCGGGTTCGAATCCCGGGTCGGCCAAGACAAAGAAAATTGATTTTTTCCAATTTTCTAATAAAAAAATGTTGGTCGGGATTGGAAATGTGCCCGGTTGGCGATAGGCTTGCCACCTATCACATTGTGGGACTTAGTATCTTCGGCTAGTCGTGGGTGCCCTGGTTGTGCCTCTGCCTAACTCTTCGGTGATATGGGCGTAAAGATACTTACTTTACTTACTTATAATTCCGAGTTTCATTCACAGGATCTTCTCAGTGTAGGCACAAGTACCTCTTGTGTGATCTAATGTAATCTGAATCTTATTCTGATTCTGAGGTAGTTTCACATAAAATGTATCAAGATCCGAATAATGAAATTTTACTATGATCCGACCACTGGTTTCGACCAAATACCACTATTCAGACCTTGACAAAATTTGTTTAGGACCACTTTGGAATTCTGAAAGATCAATTCGTGACTTCATAATGGAACTACAATCGGTTTTCTGCGGTATTAATTATCTTAAATTGTGAATAGCAAGATTTTGTCTATTTTATTCGGCACCATTACGTTACATTACTTTTAAAACATACCAAATTAGTCAGAAATGGTCCCACATAAGTTTTACGAACATCCTACTGCCAGTTATTGAGTTATGCCTAATAATGCAAAAAATATTTGTTTATGTTGACGATCTTATCAATGAAATCAATATAAACTAAAAACTATTAGTCGGATCATGATAAAATTAATACGGAATCGAAATTACACCTTTCAAAAAATTATCTATCAAAATTGGTTGGGTATTAAGTGATAACGTATCGAACTTACAAAAAAACCTACAGTCGAATTGAGATTTTTTCTCATTTTTTTAAAAACCGTTTAAAGTAAAGTGCAAAGCATTGAGTATATATTTTAGCAATTATTAGACTATGTGTTATACCATATTCTATTCTCTGTTTGCCCAAAGGTTGACTGCCAGATAATGCCAATGGATTTTAAGTCCGCTTTTTTGTGCAAACTAATTCGTTTGGTGCACGTTTTGTCGTTTTTGTAAATATTTTGGAATTACGGTCTTTTTTATAAAAGAAATATTATCACTTTCTTAATAAAAAATCTTAAAGGCAGTGTAGGTTGTAGGACTTTAGGCATCCGACATTCTCTTCCTACCTCGCAAAGAGTTTGGCAGCATTAAGATATGTATATGTGTACTGTTTGAATGCAAACGGTTTTGCACTTCTGATATGGATTAGAAAAATATAATCTCTATATCTGATAAGTTTTTTATTAAAATAAATAAAAAACTATCCCTGGACAAATCACACAAATTAAATCTAACCCCAAAGTAAGCAAATTATATGCTTGCGTTATGGGTTTTAGTCAACGATACTAATACATAGAAATTACTTAAATACATACCAGAATAAATTTAATAAACACCCAGACCCGGAAATGCAGACATCTAAATGTTTATCACACAACTGCCTGCCCCCGTCGGGAATCGAACCCGAGACTCGCGGTCGGTCGATGTAGTTAGGCGTGTACGTTAGCCACTCGACCAACGAGGCGGTTAAACACACAGAAAACGTACAACCATTATATTGTGTGACGATGCAAAAAATTCGTGACACAAAATTGTGAAAATACGTCCATGTCAATGTTGGGTAGAAATGTAAACAGAAACATTTACAATAATTTCATATTTTGCTCCTTATTAGTTTTTTGCAATCTTTACGTCTATTGCATCAGAATACAAGGTAGACTCCTGGAACGTTTGACCCGGATTGATGCTTATATATTCATACCACTACAACATTAGTTAGTAAAGTTTCAAAACAAAGACTTAACATATGGCTTCTGACTAAGAGATGCTCGAGCTTATAATAAGCCTAAATCAAATTAACCAAACCTGTGATTATTTAATTTGTTGATTCAGTAGTCCAAGGGCCACTTGCACATTCCTAGGTTACATTTAATAAAGAGTTATACTGTCAAATATAAGGTGATTTATAGCTCGTTAGACGCTAACTCAGTGTTGAATACTTAACACAGGAACGTGCAAGTGGCCCTTAATCAACTTAGCCGACATTTCGTGAAACGTCATTCTATTCAGTTTCTGAAATATGAGTTCCAAAAACAATTTCCCATCATATTTTTTTTTTAATTTATGTCACTATTATCGCTACTTTCTAGGTAACGTTCTTAATCTGAAACACTTAACATGTCACTAGTTACACAACTAGACACTGTTTAATTAACATTTAAGTTGGTCGTACTTTACAAACTTAAGAAAACACTTGTGGAAGGGCTCCACATTTCATTATTAAACGGCAGAAATATGCCAATTGCCAAGCGGTGAAAATAAACCAAACTCAATTTTAATTAAAGTCTTATTTTTAGAACAAAAACCAGCCGCCGACAGCTAATCAAGGACGGTAGCTCCATGAAACGATTGCTATTAATCTTCAAAAACCAGAAGATTCAATTACATGGCTTCCGGAAGACATGTCGAGTGGCAATAACAAATTGACCAGATAAATAAACAATTTTAATGCATAAGAGAAGATTTAAAGTTAAACCAGTTTTATCGATTCTTGTTACCGTGTTTCGAGAAATTTTATCGGCGGCTTTATGTTTTGGTCAAAAATTAATTGATACTTTTAGAAGACGCTGCCGCTTTAAAGAGGATAGTATAGTTAGCATTTATTTATTTAATATAGTAATTACGTAGCGACTGACTTCAGGATAAATAGGATATGTGAACATAAAAGAAACAATTTTTGTAGACAAATACTATGTTTATGATTTGACTTTGAGACAATTCAATGAGAGATCAATGTGTGTAATTTGTAAAGATGTATTAATGCTACGATTGTAATTCGTGATAGCTCAAATCGTTAGATTCGATTTTGTTAGCGAGAGACGAAATAGTGCAAGTTCAAATTCTAAATGGTCAAGGTATTTTTTTCTTTCTTTAAAATTGTGAAAATGGGTCTGTTAACATAATAATAAAATAAATTATAAAAAATATTTCAATCCTAAAGTAAGCAAATTATATGCATGAAATGTGTACCAGTCAACGATACTAATTACTTATAGTTAAAAATCAAATAAAAAAATAACCCTGGACATGTCACATTAATTGATATAACCTGAAATAAGCAAATTATACGTTTGTGACATGAAGGTTTTTTATGATATAGGAAGGCAAACATGCAGACGGATTTCCTGATGGTAAGAAATTTACGCCGCCTAGAGACACCAAAGATGGTAACGGTGCGTTGCCAACCTGAGGTCAGGATGTTAGGCCTTGAGCAAAAGTAAGTTTACCAGCTACCTTACCCTCCGAACCGGAACATATCATGACGTTATGGCGGCAGGACTAGGTAAGGCGGTGGTACCAATCCGGGCGAGTTGTTGCGAACAGTATGTCGATAAATTCACAAATGAAAGGTAAATTATGTTTATCTAATTTTCTAACATTGTTAGGTTTAGAAACATGATTCCCTTATAAATATTTACATATAAGCACATTCAACATCCCAAAAACCAAAATGATATAAACACATTATCGAGATTTAAAAGAAATTGCTGGTTATAGCAATACCTAGGTTAACAAACTTATATCATGACAATATCATCACCGTACAATCTACTTAAATTAAACATATTATTTGAATACACTTACACTAATGATTCAAGTGATGGGAGTTCTTTTGGAGTTAATGTACCGGTATTTTTATATTTATTTCTAATTAATCAACTTTTGCTAGTTCTACTTTGTATGTGACTTTATTTTAAAGATGTTTTAGGAGAGTGCTTAGTAATAAATCATTAAATACTTAATTTTATCAGTATTTTTTAAGAATTGATTAATTTCATTCCATCTTTAAAGAAGCTTTTGGTTGAGATAACTGTCACATGCATATGGATAAGCTTATCTGTATTTCCGTAACCCATCAATCAGGCAAAAACCATTTATTTAACATTGACCATAAAAGTGGTTTGTGTTTTAATCTAATTAAAATTGTGTCTGTGTTTGTGTAGTGTCCCATTTTGAAAATCCAGCGAAATAACTGAGCGTTTCGTTTTAGTTGATATCATAAATCTGAATTATATGGAAAATTCATAAGGTGTGTCAACAGTGTTCAAAAATTTCATAATATTATTTGAGGCAGATTTAGGCCTCTGATCCGCTAAAATATGACGTTTTAGAAATTGACCTACGATTATCAAAGACATCATATTCATATCAATAACAATAAAACTTTCCCTAAACTTGCACGTACAAGGGATGTGCTATATATAGCATTCAAGTAGGGTTGTCAGTTTTAATTAAATGAGATTATTTAATTTGACATTTATAGTTTTGCAAATTAAATAGGGTATGTTTATAATTCCGTTATTAATAGATAAGGCTACTAAGACACACTAAGTTCACTGACACAATCACACCAGATAATTATACAGACAAAATTAGAGTGAGATTAGAGATGAGAACTTGATTTATGGAGTTCATATGATATATGGAACGAAGTACGAATACTTTGTAGCCAGGATAACAATACAGCATCGGTTTACACATAAAAGCTGATAAGCTACTTTAAAACCGACTTCGCTACGTTGGCCACGTTACACGTAGACCGAGAAAATATAAGAAACAAATGCCTTCACCTAAGAGTGTTGCGAATTAGTTCTTTTAGGAGGCTTAAGAAGCATTGACATGATGTCGTGAAAATGTTATAAGCCCATAATCTCACGGCGATGAATGCTTTAAGATTAGACAAAGTAAAAAAGCAAGCAAACTAACAAGATAAGAAAGGTGGTCTCTTCCGCCAAAACAACGACAATAACACGTTAACGACGATACGTGCTATTACTTTGGCAAAAAAAAACCTTTGTTTCGACATATTTATATCTGTATGCATAGGTATATATTTTGTTTAACAACCAATTTCAATAACCTATCTATAGTTAAAGGTATGCCTACTCGAGTTTTCATGATGTTTGCTAAGATTTTTTGTTAATTATTGAAATAGTAGTGGTTGCTTGTAACCTTTAAAGATTGAAATTGGCTTGAAATTACCTATTATCAACAGGTTTGCGAAAACTACAAAATGATTTTGAGATTTATGATTAATATTACCTTTTCCTGTCATATATGTATAGTCACACTTCTGAAAATGAAACTATTTTTTATTTGCCATAGTCGTTACTCGAGCTAAAGGGTATGATAGTAGGTTTGCAGGCTAAAATTTATATAGAGCAGAAGGTACTCTTGCATCTATTTACAACTCTTTTTAAATTCGCTTGACGTTCACCCATTTGAACGATCTCTTTACCATTACCGTCATTCTTTTAAAGACGCCTAGTTTTCGAAACAAAATCCTGCGGGTGGTAACCCTACTTCAGTATGTGGGCAGAGAGTTATTAGAGCTAGCAATCCATCTTTAGATCTAGCACGTTATCTATCGGAGGCATCCATACCTCGCATGCCGACACGACGCGATGTCGTCTTAAAGCACTGATCTCGGCCAATATTTTAAGCTTTGAAGCACTATTTATGGTCATACATTAAATTTAAGGCCATGACTTCAAGAAAACAGACGCAGAGCTGATTTTTAAATTGTGTGCTGTGTACATCGTTGTTAAGACTGATAACAACAGCCTGATGACATCGACAAATCCTCAAGTAATTTATCTGGTAACGACGAGATTTTTAATTTATTAGATAAAAATGTCTAAAAGCAATTCTGTTTGAAACTATCTATCCAATGTTGTCTATCCAAAATAAGAAGAAAGGGACGTTATCGTTCCCGATCGCGCCATTGTAAAAACCAACCAATAGGACCTATGCATGCGCTATAGCCGTGTGCGGTGGTTGTTCAGGCGTGTGTTATGTGAATTATGAAGACCAAAGATGAACGGTAAAGCGCACTGGTGTAGACATAGGTTATGATGTATGAACCGTTATATTAAGCCACAAAATCCCCCACCCTCCACACCCCAACAGAGAAACAGAGAAGAGTACTGAGGAGCAGCTGTCCTGTTTCAAGTAGACATAAAACCAGTTTCATATTGTAAACCGAAGCTTACCTTTTGGTTTGAAACAAAGCGTATATTTGGACAAGAAAATATTAATAAGTTCTATGAATGTCTGTCATCTTTAAGTTTTAGGGAAGTTCTTACTTGTGATAATTGTGAAGAGGCTTTTAATGAATTTCATGACACTTTTATGTTATTTTATGAATTGTGTTTTCCAAAAATTCAAATTAAGGTGTCAAACAAGCCAATTAAAAACAAATGGCTGTCTAAAGGTCTTTTAAAATGTTGTAAAGTAAAACGTCAGTTGTATTTAAATTATCGTTATTCCCAATTTAACAAAAAGGGAAATAAGATGAGTTACATACGTTATAAAAAGGTATTATCTAGTATACTAGAATCTCAGAAACAAGCATTGTTAAAATATATTGAACAGTCTTCTAATAAGTGTAAAGCTTCATGGGATATAATTAAAAGTACATTTCAAAATAAAATGTCTAAAGAAGAAATAGAACAAATTAAAATAA
>NJDC01018724.1:0-12514 GCA_002245475.1 Calephelis virginiensis
AAATTTGTTACACTTATAGTTTATGTGTAGGAGAAGTGCAGAACGCAAATATTTTTAATGATGATGTTTATAAAGTGCATTAATTCAAAACATAAAACATTACACGTACTACTATACATTTGACACAAACAAATATATTATTGATGATAATGATAAAAGATTTGAAAGAGACGTGGCCAGAACGGATGTAAGAGTTTTGGTTGATAATGTAGTGCTGGAACAAGTGAATGAAATTGTATATCTTGATTGTGCTTTTAGCAGGGATGGAAGGTACACCGTGGATGTAGAGAGGAGAGTGAGTGCAGGGAATAGTGTGAATGGAGCGTTGGGTAAGCTATTCCAAAGCGAGGTTTTGAGTCAAAAAGCTAGACTCGCTTTGCATAACTCTGTGCTTATTCCAACGTTATTGTATGGAAGCGAGACTTGGGTTTGTCAGAAAGAGCATGAAAGTAGGATAAATGCGGTCGAAATGAGAGCACTACGGAAAATCTGTGGTGTAACGCTCGCTGACCGCATTCTAACAGTGAGATCCGAGAAAGAGTGGGATTGAAAGAAAGTGTTGGTGTTAAAATGCGAAAGGGCATGCTCCGCTGGTTCGGTAATTTGGAAAGAATGACAGATGAAAGATTGAAAAGCAGATATACAATGCGAATATGGATGGATGTAGGTACCCGGGGAGACCAAGGCTGACATTTCACGATCAGATTAATCGGATATTATCCGAGGGTGGTGTCAAGAGTCTCCGAAACCGACGTGTTTGTATGAAAAGGGTTATGAACGTGAAGGAAGCAAGACAGGTTTGTCAGGATCGAGAGGTCTGGCTCTTGATACTCTCTGCCTACCCCGTAAGGGACTTGGCGTGAAGATATGTATGTATGTATGATAAAAAATCAAAGATGGCGCACAATTAAGTTTGGAAACAAAGTAGTTGGTCTTGAGAAATGAAGATGGCGTTCTTATCAACAAGATTTTAAAATTTATTAGGGTCGAATTTCGACCCATGGGCGACTACTAATAACATACAAAACGTTAACGTTATCATACTAATATTATAAATGCGAAATAAAATGTGGCACACACGTAGAGGGTAACTGGGATTAACACATTGGATATTTTTTATCTTGAAAATGGTCCTGTGTGACCATTAACCAAGCGGGCAAAGACGCGGGCAATAGCTAGTAATAAATAAAATGTTTTATTTCTTTATAAAGAGTTTTATTTAGTAGCCAGCGGCCACAGGAAAATGTTATACTAGTAACTACTAATCAATGTTTGTCTCTTACAATCAGGAGAACAGTGTGCTTTTCACATAAAAAGACGTATGGCTCTCGGAGACTGCCGCGGTAAAGCTATTGCATAAGCAGGCATGAGTCACCTTATTGTGGGGTGAAAATAGGCATTACGCATGTGCAGTAACGCCGGTACAACCAATGCCACCTAGAGGCGAGTTGCTGAACTAAAGAGACAAGCGTGATCAAATAGTCACGGAATTTCTGGATCCGGTCTCCACGATCCAGGAGCGCGATAGAAGCTATGCAATAACTTAAAAAGTGTTATCAAAATCAAACACATTGTAGCTTCATCGATAACATTATAAAACAAATTTAAATGCTATTCATGTTTAATTCAATTTAATAAACATTCTGCTAAGAAAATTAAAAATATTGAATTCTGTCCTTTTTTTGAAAATTGGAATTTCAATAGATCTTGATGACATGCTGTACATAATATAATATTTGCATGACGTACTCGTATAAATAGCTATAAATTTTTGCTAAGAATTTCAAAGGTTTCTAAGAAGTTTGTCCGATTACTAGAATTCTTACCAAAATCAAGTTATTGTTTTATAAAATATTTTATCGTAAACATTTTTACAAGGCATTAAAATTAATTATTTAACCAAAGCTAAACAGTTTTTGTTTCTAGCCTGAAAGTAGTAGGATGTTTCGGGAAATGTAATACTGGAGCCACTGTTTTCAGATGTTGTTCTTTCTTAAGGTTAGTATTTTGCCACTAGTCAAGTAGAAATTTGCATCAAATTTTATATCAATTTTAATTAATTATAATTAGTCATCAGTCATACGTCGTCAGTAAGTCATGTCAGGCTCTTGGGTATAGCGTATATTACTCAAGCTCATGTAATGAGATTTGGCGACAACGAGAAAATACACGAACTACTGATCTGAACTACTAAAATGCTGAACAAAATTGTACAAAATGCCATCAAAATTGACTAATTTCAATAACAAGACGAAATTCACTTGTTATGAAAAGACTTCGACCATATTTTCTCTCGATGGCGATGAACAGAATTATTGATAAATTACGTAATTCGAAACTTGAAATATTTCAAATTAATTTTTTTGCGTATATCAAGATATTAATAACTACGTCATTTTATTTATTTCAAACTTGTATTTCACAACTGAATGCACTCTCTATAAAATTGCGGTAATTTTTTTTTAAACTTGGTCACTATTGAGGTCGTATATCAAATCCAGCCCTAGATTTATTGGAAACCTTCGTTTACAATTGCATTCTTCGAGAACTTTTTATTTTATTCGCGCCAAATTAGTAAGCACTTGTAAGGCTATTCTTAATCGATATACTCTGAAGTATAGACTATACGTATGTACAGATACTGTACGTAAATTAGTTTAGTAGCTACAGCTGTTACGTCATTTCCCCTTTATTTATTACAAGATTTATTAGAAGATATACCCTAGGATGGTAACAAATTATGAAGAAGATAATTTAAGTAATTGCTTTCTTGGACAAGGTTTAAAAATATGAAAACAAAAATTATCATCTCTGTGGTCTAGCGGCCCGGCGCCGAACTTGACTTCTTGAGGACCCGGGTTCGATCTCCGGGTCGGGCAACAAAAAAAATAGAAAATGTATATTTTCAATTTTCTAATAAAAATAATGTGGCCCGAGATTGGCTACGTGCCCGGTTGGCGATTGGCTTGCCACCTATCACATTGTGGGCTATTCGGGTGCGAACTGACTGTGTCTCTGCCTAAATCTTCGGGTATATGGGCATAAAGATATTTTTTTAAAAAACAAAAACAATACTTAAATATTCGATAAAACAAAAAAAGTAGTGATGGATACCCCTATGATAAAGGGCGTTACGAAGTTGGTAAGGATAACTTAGAGTAATAACTAGTTAAATAAATATATTAAATTAATAATTAAATAAATATATTTAAAAGTTATGTGCCTTGAAGATATTATTTAGTATTGTATACATGTATACTTACGTAGTTGTATTTTAGGTCGGGATGCATGTAGTCCACCCCTGAAATTAATAATTTTAATCAATCATTTGTTGTGGACATAATATTATAACTAAACTTTTACATAGAGATTTTATGTTCTTGAATAATAATTTAGACAAATTTAAATACCCAAACTAAATTTGTTTGTTATTTTTTTTATTCTTAACTATTTCAATAGTTTCTAACTACACTAAAAACTACATTTTTTAACAAGACCCAGAAGCCCTTAAGAAAATCTATCTAGAAAAAATACAGCCCAGTGTTTCTTTTTTTATGTTATAGAAAGGCAAACAAGCAGACGGATTTTCTGATGGTAAGAAATTCACGCCGCCTAGAGACACCAAAGGTGGTAATGGTTCGTTGCCAACCTGAGATCGGGATGTTAGGCCTCGAGCAAAAGTAAGTTTACCGGCTACCTTACCCTCCGAACCGGAACACGTCATGACGTTATGGCGGCAGGAATAGGTAAGGCGGTGGTACCAATCCGGGCGAGTCGCTGCGAAACTCAACCACCTAGTCAGATGTCACGGTGTTTGGTTGGTTTGGTTTGGTTTTTAATAGAAAATATATGACAACGTCTCAGGCATTTATTTATAACTTACAACAAATTTTAATAACCTATCTGAAATTAGTAAGGCCTGCTATAGTATCGTTGCTAGATATTTCTGTTAATTATTGACAAAAATAGCAATGGTTGCCCGGTTACTGATCTAAAGTAGCCTTATCTCTTTTATTAGATAGGATTTGGGAATTGGCCGTGAGCTGCTTATTCACGTCGATGGATTTAAGACCAAAACCTCAACTCAAAAAGTATAAAACTTATAAATAAGATTGAAGTGTTTACAAACGTCTATTTTATTTAAATTCGATATTATGTAAATATCTCCTCTGTGGTCTAGCGGTCCAGGTGCTGGACTTGACTACATGAGGTCCCGGGTTCGAATCCCGGGTCGGCCAACAAAAAGAAAAATTGGATTTTTCCACTGTTATAAAAAAAAATGTTGGTCGGGATTGGAAATGTGCCCGGTTGGCGATAGGCTTGCCACCTATCACATTGTGGGACTTAGTGTCTTCGGCTAGTCGTGGGTGCCTTGGTTGTACCTCTGCCTACCTCTTCGGGGATATGGGCGTGAAGATACTTTTTTTTGTAAATATGTCTTTCTCGTTCTCTTACTGTACCTACTGTTTGTAATCATTGTGAATTATGTGTACAGTTAGGTATTGTATCTTAGAATCTTTTTTTTTCTTTCTTACCATCATCCATAATAGCAGTAGTGACATTGACCCCGGTGTACCCCTGCGCCCAAGCAGCTTCGACATTCAAGTCAAGTTTGGGCTTGCCGCCATTTTGTCCAGTATTTTTCAGATACCACTGTAACGGGAAGTAAGGATCTCGAGGTTCAGCAGCTGGTATGGTCTCCGGTAACCGAAGGGGTCGGAAACCTCGTTTTACTCGCTTGAACCCAGTTTGTTGGACTGCTGTGTGCACCTGCAATAGTGACACTAGTAAATAATACGAAAACCTTACAATTTAATGCTGATTTTGACCTTTCTTTATCTTTTGGGGATTTTTTGTTCCCGAATCGCTTTAGACAAGTGAAAAACAAAAGTTTTATTTATTATTTAATACGATTCGACTCAACACTTAAACTTTTTTAAGTGAATACTAAAACCATAAGTAAGTTATAGAATAAAAGAATATAACTCATTGATTTGCTGCTAGTTTTTTTGGCAGTTGGTCGGCGGTTGGTTAATTTACTAGATTTTAATTACTTGTTTATACACATACGTATTATGTACATTCAATAAACAAATACTTAATTATTGTTTGTTATTCTTATCTTAAACTACTAGACAATCAGTCGTACTAAAAGAAGATGGAAAAACGTGTTAGTCTCCTTGACATTATGTTATCTTTAAACGCGTCATACATGTGACTCATCGGGTTTGAACTAGCCTTTTATAAAACTTAATTAAGAAAGCACAACGTATTATATCTCTAGAGAGATTGCCAATTATCTATAAATATCCTCACTATCAAGGCTTCTTCCTTATTATAAGGGACCATCTATCTATAAGGGCACCATATCGTATGACAAATTGCTACTTATCAATAATATAAAGATTTTTTGTTATATAAATATCTGCTAAGCTAATGGATATCCTGATAGTAAAAATACGTCTCTACAGACACTTAAGATAGTGCGGTCTTGTTTAATACACTTCCAAAAGGACCACAACTTCGGCAAGCAGGTTATAATTCGGAAGTAGCAAAACTTTATCACCAAAAAATTGTCACGAAATTAGTGATAAATAAATCAAAGCTAATGTTAACTGGATCATCTAACAATCAAATTATTTTCTTGAATAAATGTGGTAAATTATACACAGGGAATTATAGTTGGGTGGAAAATACAACAACTGTCTCAACTGACTGTTTACATCTACAGATACGATACTGATACGGTGATACGATGCCAGCTGCCGAAAGATAAATTATTTTCCTTATGTGAAAGCCTTTGAAATACTGTTTGTGGGAGGGTTTTCCAAAGTTACACTGTTCATATAACATGGAATTTTGACCAATTACCACTGGCAGTGTTGCCTAATAAGACTTCGAATCTTTAAAAAACCGTCTAAGTGCAAGTCAGACTCGCGCACGAAGGGTTCCGTGCTACCAGCTATCTATTAAAAATTACGTTTGTTGTGTGGGATAATTTACTTTATTGATTAATTTTATATTTACTTTATTGTTACTTAATTATTTATTTTAAAAGGTAATATACAAGTAAATATTCTGTGAAAATTTAAAGCATCTACCTGTTACCGTTTTTAATTTTGAGCAAAACAAATACGAAAAAACACGTTTATTATAGAGGTTTAATATATTTTTTTAAATTTTTAGTATTTCTTGTTATAGCGGCAATGATGCCTAGGAAATACAAATACAATTCGTGAAAATTTCAACTTTCTAGTTATCACGGTTAATGAGATGGACAGACAGCAGGGGCTTAGTAATAGGGTCCATTTTTACCCGTTGGATACGTAACCCTAAAAAGAACGTACTCATTCCTAAATGGTCAGCAAAGCATCTGTGATTATCGGAATTTACGGATGCCATTTGCCGTTTGCATCCTCTTAAATAACGTATCTAGAAGTTGTTTGAAAAGAAGCGTTTAGAAATCTTGACGGCAAGCTACGGCAGAATTTGCCGAAGCTATAGCTAAGTACATCTATCTTAACCTATTTCCACACACATTCCACAGCTGGTCTTCTTTTTTGTGTTTCATGTAACCGATACTTCACAACTAAATTTATTTTTACAAACCATATCAGAGCGCGACATACGTTTGATAAATATATACAGTAATAAGTATAATATAGTAATAATAATTATAATCGTCTCTATACTCTAGTGATCGGCTATCGTACTTGACGTCTTTAGGTACTGGAGTCGATCCCATTGCGGACACTAAAAATAGGAAATGTAATTTTCAATTTTCTATAAAAGTTACGTTAGCGATAGGCTTGCCAACTATCACGTTGCAGGACTTAGTGTCAACGGCTAGTCGTGGTGCCCTGGTTGTGCCTCTGCCTATGTCTTTGTAGATATGGGCGTGATAATATTTTTTCCTTTATTAATTATAGTAATATTTTATTTTCCGTACAAACTTTCGCCCCTTTATTTATTTTTATTTACTTAATTACTTATATAAAATAATATTACTTAATTATGTTATGAAAATGAAAAAATGAAAATTTTTCATTTCCATTTTCAAAATTATTTTATTCTGTCCTTAGCGAGTTTCCACTTAATAAAACAACCCTACTCACTAAATTTTATGGCTGTAACTTCAACAGTTTGTGCTCGGAGATGATGAATCAGTCAGTCAGTCAGGACTTTTTATTTTATCAGTATAGATAGACGGTAACATATTATTGTATACAATATATTACATTTATAAAATATTTTTAAATTTCAACTTACTTTACATTGTTGCTGGTTAGAAAAGACTATAACTGTATGTTTTTTTGTAGGTCAAGTAATACTCACGAGGGGATGTCGCTTTAACAAGCGGGTGTGTGCTATGGAGCGGCGTGGGCGGGCGTGGGGCAGCCCGCGGTGGGCGAAGTGCCACTCGGTGGAGGAGCCCAGCACCTGGAACAAACGCACCTCATTAGCAAGCAAGCACATTATTAAAAGATCCAACTGCACCAAACGTTGCATAACTTTTGGAACAGTGCTTGCAACTCACGAAGGCGAACTAAACTTCCTTTAATGTAGGTTAGGTAACGCTACGCAAGGTAGTAAAATGCAAAAAATATATGAAAATAATTAAAAATTATAACGTGAATTACGAACAAAGAGAAACGTACATTTACATACACGCCAAGTCCTTCATGAGGTAGGCAGAGAATATCGAGTGCCAAATCTGATATCCGAGTGATCTGATCGTGGAATCTCAACCTTGGTTATCAGTCCTCATAATATCTGCTTTGTCAATATTTCATCTGAAGTTCTTTCCACATGACCGAACCAGGCAGCGAAGCATTTTCGCATTTTAACACCAACATTTTCTTTCAATCCCACTCTTTCTCGGACCTCACTGTCACGATGGATTACAACAGAAAATCTAAATCAGGAAACTTTATAACTCATATGGACTAAATAAGCGATTAGAACTTATATATTAAATCGGCGACTCTTATATAAATTAGCACCGGATCGGAGTCGCGACTTCACACTAAGAAGATCAGGCGAAAGAAACTCGGCAGGTTTGTCTTTAAATAGTTAAATAACTACATATATATATACATATCTTCAAGCCAAGTCCCTTTGCGAGGTAGGCAAAGAGTATCGACTGCCAATCCCCATGATCAGACTTGTCTGGCTTCCTTCACATTCATTATCCTTTTTATACAAACACGCCAGTTTCGGAGACTCTTGGCAGCGCTATCAGACATGATGGCCAAAAGGATTTGGTCGTGGAATGTCAACCTAGGTCTCCAAGACACTATCTACATTTGAATTGTATGTCTGTTTTGTCATTAAAATGTTATATGTTTTAACCTCTGTGGTGTAGCGGTCCATGTGTTGGACTTGACTACGTGAGGTCCCGGGTTCGATCCCGGGTCGGCCAACAAACAAAATTAGAAGATTTATACTTTCAATTTTCTAATAAAAAATTTGGTTTTTCAATTTACTAATACAAAAATGTTGCTCGGGATTGGATATATTGTGCCCGGTTGGCGATAGACTTGCCACCTATGACCTATCACATTGTGGGACTTAGTGTCTTCGGCTAATCGTGGGTGCTGTGTTTGTGCCTCTGCCTACTTCTTCTGGGACATACGCGTGAAGATACTAACTTTTATATATTTATAATGAAAGGAGCTAGGCGAGTAAATCTACAGTCTTATAACACATAAAGTTCAATATAGCTATATTTAAAACTGCGTTTAAGTTATCCCCTGAAACACATTATTTCAAAGGATTTTAAACTTAAATCGTCGCGAATTAATAACATTTTTAATTATTTATACGGGATACTCACGAATAAAATAAAATAAAAAGAGATCGTGAGTATCCCGTATAAATAATTAAAAATGTTACATTATTTCAACTTGTGCTATGTGTGTATTTAAACACGAACAAGAAAAACAGATAAACATTTCAATCGAATGTAAATACATTCCACCTCCGCGCAAACCCGATCGTTCCATAGCCAACTTTACGGCTCTACAATAATAAAATAAACATTCTTTAGATTGCAAATTCTAGCATGTAAATGTATTGGAGGATTTTATCTGCGTCTTATTTTACTGTAAATCTCTTTTTATTTCTAATGACGCCATATTTATGTAATAACTAGCTATCCCGGCGAATTTGATCCCAAATGACCCATGCCACATTAAAATATTATCTTAATTTTACAAAAATGTTTTTAAGTAATTTAAGGTAATACAAATCGGCACGGTTGCTCTTGAGTTGGAAGTGGTGTTAATCGACGGTAACGATGGTGTTACCAGAAGTCATTATGTAAACAGGTTTATAGGAATCGTGACACTTGATACTCGATACTTTGCTAGCCCTAAAAGGACTTTGCGTACAGATATGCATATATGTGCGAATGTTGGTGTGTTTGTATGAATTGTTGGTTGAACCTTAATTTCTAGACTTTTATTAAAATATAGCTGTACTTTAAATGTTGTCAAATTCAATCTAGCTTGAACTTTATTTTTTTCTGAGAATTAAACTACGTACTAAACGTCTGTGAAAAGAAACAATGTCTTCATATGTTTGAAGGAGACAGCAATAGTTCATTATTGGTCTTTTTGACTAAATGTACGAGTTAAGTAGTTCGTCTAGTAAACGCTGCCCGGCAAAGAGGCAGGTGTTCTACATAGAAGACTTGAATGTTCGTGGGTAATGCAGTACCAAAATATTTTGTATCGTCGAACGTTCCGGGAACTGCAATGCCCTATAACACTGATATAGCTATAACCAGCACACCACAAATAATATTTGCACACCGCAATGTGGTAGAATATGTTGGTATTAATAAATATATTTTGTAATAGCTTCTGACACACATATTCAGCAATAAATAAATTTCATTTCAGCCGGCCAAGCTCATAAAAACTTAATCTTTTACGGACAGTTGGTACACATATACCTATGAGAATATTTAGGGACTGTTTTCATTACTTAAAAACACCTGATTTTATAATATCCGCCAATTTTTAAGTAAATTTTCGAGATTTGACTATCTAAGAATTGCAAACAATTCTAAGAAAACTTCCAAACTCAAAAAATGTGTTCCCTGAACTCTTGAATTAAAAAGTTCCTTAATTTTCTTCATTCTTTGATATTTATTATTTAATTATCCGACGAAACTTACCGTGTGCAAATTTGGCTTGAACTTGTCCGTGTTTCACAGTTTTTTATTGAAAATGATTCTCAAGAGCCAGACTTAACTTTTAATTAGTCGAAAAATTTCCGACATTATACAGAAATGGGATCACGTGTTGGATATTCATCAAACTTGAGCCAACATCATAAAACTTTCCGTATCTGAAGTTATGACCGAAGTCCGTACATAGCAGCGATAAAGCGATTTGTGGGATTTAATATCATCCAAATTACTTTTAAATAAAGTGGCTACGAGCGAGTCGTACTCGCCCTTCACTATTCCCAAGCAGCCAGCACAAATTAAGGGTAGTATATTGAGAGTTTACAAAATACCCGTATACTTTTTGAACAGCAAGAAACAACTTTATTATTTACAGTATTTGTATAAATGACTAGGTCAAATAGTTTATCTAGTAAATTAAAAAAAAAGTATCTTCACGCCCATATCCCCGAAGAGATAGGCAGAGGTACAACCAAGGCACCCACGATCAGCCGAAGACACTTAGTCCCACAATGTGATAGGTGGCAAGCCTATCGCCAACCGGGCACATTAATAGTTAATTTTAGCGCCAGGAAACAAAGTAATATGACAATTTTATGTATCTCTACGCAGACAAGCTACAGCAAGGGCCTCTAACATCAGTGTTCTTGTTGGCCATTACTAACATGAAGTATTCATTTTTCGACACAAAACGGACACTGGTTTTTTTGTCGATTACCAGGTTTAATGACTATACCTTAATGCCTACTTGTAATAGGTAATTATAATTGATAGAAGAAGGACACGAAACTCACTTACTTCTTTTACTACTTCACAAAAATTCATATTTTGGCGGAAAATTGGATATTAAACAATTATGTTGGGATATATATTTATTTATACGGACAAATTAAAAAAATATAAATGTCTATATGTCTATTGATTTATTGTGTGACGGGATATGTACAAAACGTACCTCGTAGTATGAAACACTTGCACTACAATATTGCCCATATGCTATAGAAATGCAGGCTCAAGCAAATTTTCTCATTTTAATCGCCTCTGTGGTCTAGCAGTTCAAGTGTTGGACTTGACTTCATGAGGTCCCGGGTTCGATTCCCGTGTCAGGCAACAAAAAGAAAATATGGTTTTTCCAATTTTTAATAAAAAAAATGTTGCTAGGAATCGGATGTGTGCCCGGTTTGGCGATAGGCTTGCCACCTGTCCTACTGTGGGACTTAGTGTCTTCGGCTAGTCGTGGGAGCACTGGCTGTGCCTCTGCCTACTTTTTCAGGGATATGGTCGTGAAGACACGTTTTTTCTCATAATTTCGATAAAAACTTCACACTTTCTATTCGCGTCCAGAAGCTATCTTTGCAACTGGTATACGGAAACGGGACAGTACCGTTCAAAACGTGACGTCTGGTCACAACACTAATGACCCATTTAGCCATTACTCGCCTCTATGCGTTCTCGTCAGAAAGGCAGGTGGCATATTCTACCCTGCTCAAATATTGCAACGCAGGACTATTACGAGAAATAGGGATATGGTAATATGGGTTCAGCAATGGTGTCCATATAGAATGAGATTTGACCATAGAAATTTCATATTCATTAGTTGTTTTATTTCCTTAACATTTCGAAATGTATACAGATTTTATTATATTTTTAAATACAATGCATTACATATATTATGCAGAACATATAAAGTCTCGAATTCATTTAATCTCGTTCCAATATAAAACGTAGCTCGTATACTTCCGTAATTGACTTGAATTTATTAGTTCCACGCAAGACCTTAAGACGAAATGACGGAGGCGCAAATAAAAAGGAGTTTTATCACCAGGCATTAAAGTCCAAGTATGTATTAATTTTATAGCCAATTTGTTCCTAAACCGCTCCGCTTACAAAAATATGTAATCTCAGCAAACGTCGTATAACGAATCATTTTCATTTTGCAGCTCCTTAACACAGGAACAAAATCCAACTCAAATCCAAATAAAATTATTTAATTTGCAATTTCCCACCAAAAAAAATGTATACGTATTATGGCGTGACAAAACAGGCAAAATAGTGCGCTATGAATGAATTGGACTAAGCGGAAGAACTCCCAAATATATCCAGCTCCACACAACACACACCACTAAAATGTTTTATTAGCACAAACAATACACACACTACTTAAAACTCAACCAATTCATTCATAGCGTACTATTTTGCCTGTTTTGTCACGCCATAATACGTATATTTTTTTGGTCGGGAAATTGCAAATAAAATAATTTTATTTGGATTTAAGTATGGATTTCCGCAAAGTAACGTTCCCCCGTTACCCGTGTTAGT
>NJDC01018724.1:12770-23434 GCA_002245475.1 Calephelis virginiensis
TGTCTCTAGGCGGCGTGAATTTCTTTCCATCATGAAATCCATCTGCTTGTTTGCCTTCCAATATCATAAAAAAAATATCAATATTCATAAAAGACTCTTCAATTTTCATAAAAGTTATATCATGTACGTATTTTAGCTTAATCATAAATGGTCCCTCATAGCTTATATCAATGAGGTCAAGTTACTGGTATTCAGAGGACCTCGTTTGTTGAAGCACGGGTCGTAAAGAGAAAATTTTGTTATGTCCAAAATTAGGGTCTAAATATAGAAGAGGATTAATTATAAAGGGTAACAACACTCTGCAGTAATATTTTTTAAATTTCACAGCGTTATTTCTAAATTACCGGTTATAATTATTTCTTTTAAAACGTATTTAAATTCATATGATACTAGCTGACCTCTCGAAATTCGTATCACTTAAAATTAACAGCTATTTTTAGCTTAATTTTTCCCATTTTAAAAGGTTATACTAATAATTACTAACACAATAAAAAAAGAGTTATCAAAATTGGCCCATCCTTTCAGTCGTGATACGATAACCACGCGAAATGGGCATTCATTTATATGTACATACTAGCTGTAACCCGCGTCTTCGCCCGCGATAAATTGAGATGTAAGCTATCCTATCTCTCAAGTTGGATCGAACTGCACATGGTGTGCGAATTTTATTATAATCGGTTAAGTGGTTTAGGAGTCCATTGAGGACAAACATTGTGACACGAGATTTATATATATTAGATATAGATGTGATCCTCTCTCCGGGATATCAAAGTATAACTTGTCAAAAGAGGTTTACTGAAGGTTTAATCGAAGACTCTCAACTCGTCAAAAGCTAATTACTGAATCTTGAGCATCGTCACAGAGGTTCTACAGGTTGCACATCGGGGAGTATGCAAATGGAGTACACAATTGGAATCCCCCACCTCTGTTTCTTACGATCAATATTAATAACATATCTAAGATTGGAGATCGTGTAATTTTAGATCAGTTGCCAAGTAACCGCTATTATTTTTCAATAATCAACCAAAACTAGCAACAAAACTCTAGAAGGCCTATCTTTATCTGTAGATAGGTTATTAATATTGGCTGTTAGTTGAGATTTGAAACACATCTGGGACATCCGTAATTGGGATATCAGTCCCCTGCATAGAAACATAAAAATTTAATTCTTCCGTCCTTTCATAAGTCGAGAGGTTAGTGTACATGCCTAACGTCACTCAGCAACCGCGAGGCTCGGGTTCGATTGATGTGTCTGTTTGCGGGACTGGGTGCTTGGTATCTAAGTATTTCTGTGTATTAGTATCAGGTATTACTAACAACACAGGCATACAATGTGCTTACTTTGTGGTTAAATTCATTAGTAGGGACATTAAAATTATGTATCTGGGACTGACGTTTATATCACATTTTTTTATTTTTTGTAGGTACATTACGTTGATGTTATTTCAGAAATAATCAGTAGCAGCTACAGTTTTCTGAAGAGACATTTAGGTTTTACTGACAAGAATGTCACCTGATTTTATTATTTGGCGGAATGTCAATTTAAGATTCAGATTATATTTTTTCAGCTGTATATCTCCTCGCTTTGCCTGGATATCAAATCCGCTTTGGAAACAACCTTTTAGTATTAAACCATCTTATTATCATTATTTAAGTATTAAACGCCTAAATTTTGCCAAATTTAAAAATTCTAGGCTCCACCCTCACATAACGCCCAAGGAATTTGATTGACGTAGCGCCTACCTAAGAAACCCTGGTTATCTATAACCATCCATATTCATGTATATCTGTTATATCAATCTTTCAACTACTATTGCCAATCGTCAAAATGAATAAGGGCATGATCTCACTGCTGTGAATGTATGACCAAGATGCACATATTTATATAAGCGATCTCATTTCGAACGCATTTATCCTACTTACATGCTTCCGTAAAGAAGCATTGGGGTTAGTACGGCGCTCTGAATCAAAACCTCGCTTTGAAGTATTGCTAACATAAAGCTATAGACTACTACCGGAGGTCCTAACAAAGAACTGAGCCATGGTACGAATTACGGTCGGTAAGTTACGTGTCGAAATCTATGGCACTTTTGATCTAAAAATGTGTTTCCCTTAGTTACCGATAGAGGCGTTGTTCACAGTTTTCATACAAATAATTTACAGAGACGGAAGCGAGTTTAGTAATAGTAAACTTGACAAGTCATAAACTCATGGTAAGGGCTGTGAAGTAATTTGGAAATGTTGCTGATTCGCTCTAGTGAACCAACCTGCCCTTTAGTGTACCTACTGCCACCATTCGGTTTGACTTTGTTAATTGACATTACAAAATTTTCTGAAAGAGAGGCCGGTACACCAGAGTGGATACAATATTTGGAATTGACATCAGTGCTTGTAAAGAGAGTAACCTCCAGTAGTAGTCTATAGCTTCATGATTGGTACAATAACTATGCTGAAATTGATAAATGACAATTTAAAAATAACATCCCTGAATGCGCAGGAAATATCCTCAAATTTCTAATAATAAACTACCTACTTATTACTAAAACACAAAGGCCATACAGTATATACGAGTAGATATGTAATTATACAGCTCTCTCATAAGTCCTTTTCACACGTCTACGTTTTCTGTATAAAGACATAGATCAAATATCCGACGCGAGGACACAAAGGAAGCTCCTTTTGTTAGAAGTGGAAATGTCTAACGAGCAACAAAATCCTCTCCAATTAAATATCATCCTCGATTTGTGCGACGCCCAACAAAAGACACTTTTTCTTTGAAATTTTCAATGGCAGCAAAAAATATCGGGAAAAGTAGATACGATTTTATTTGTTTCCAAAGAAATGTCAACTTTAAGAACTGTAGGGTTATTCTAGAATCTCCATTTCATGGAAATTGAAAATTGGAATAGGATATGTCATATTTTTTTCATTATTAATTTGTTCATTTGCTAGTATTGTGTTTTAAAGTGCTTATAATAATATATCCGATTCTTATTTGCATGAAATCGAGCTTCAAGGGTAACCTAATGGTGTTTATTTATCATTGGAAGAGGACATAAAATGGAAGAAGGTTTCGATGGTTGAAAAAATAGGTCTTAATAAATTACAATGAAAATCGACCGGTGTTAGTGTTGACTACATAAGTTCTCGGATTCGATGACCGGGACGGGCACCTCAAAATGTGTTGTTTTTTAATTTCTAGCAAAAACAACGTTGCTCAAGGCTTAAGACCCGTGCCCGTTTTTTTCTCGCCGAATCTTCTCAGTGTGTTGCCTCGTTCAGATTCGGCGGTAGTTTTTAGACATATATATACATGTCACAAGAATCTTTGTACAGATCTACGTGAATAAATTAAATTTGAATTTGATTTTTACTTACAACTAAATTATTTTATTTTGTTTGTTGCCTCTTTTCCACTAGAGCGCCTAAGTCAAAAGGTTAGGTATAAAGTAGCCTACAAAAGAGTGAAGCCAAATGCGTAATTTTTAGGCTGTAAGTTGCGTAAAACGATTCCTGGAGTTTCTTTTTCCTTTCGATTTCATATTTAAAGCTGTAAAGTCATGTATATTACAAGTAAATGAAATTTAAAAATACCATCCATAGATAATCGCAGCCAAACCTTGAGAAGATTAGGTGAAAGAAACACAGTGAATTTGTGTTTTTTAGGGTTCCGTTGCCGAATAGCATAAAAAGGGAGCCCTTATAGATCCAACTATCTATATCTATCCATACGTCACAGCCCGCTATATCTTTTATATAAAATTCTCGTGTCACAATGTTCGTTCCTGTACTCCTCCGAAAAGGCTTGACCGATTGTTAAGAAATTTTGTGAGCATATTGAGTAGGTCTGAGAATCGGCCAACATCTATTTTTCATACCGCTAAGTGACAGGGGCGACTCACCCCAATTTTTTTTTATTTAAAATAAAGACTTCCGAAATGGTAGAATGTGAATCCGCCACCTCTAATTTCCGAAATAAAAAAATACTTCAAGGATGTATCTATCAATAAATTCTTTAACGGAAATAAGTTTTAATTAGATAAACCCAGTCAGCAGTTTTTGAAATATATCACATTCTTAAAAATCTAAAATTTTGTGATTTATACATATGCTAGGAAAAACGAATATTTTTGGTTGGGAAAAAATGTAGTGTTTGGTATTTTGTAACTGGTTATATTTTCTCTGTGAATCGCCTCTGTGGTCTAGCGGTTCAGTTGTTGGACTTGACTGCATGAGGTCCCGGGTTCAAATCCCGGGTCGAGCAACAAAAAAAAATTGGGTTTTTCCAATTTTCTAGTAAAAAAAAATGTTGCTCGGGATTGAACATGTGCCCGGTTGGCAATAGACTTGCCACCTATCACATTGTGGGATTTAGTGTCTTCGGCTAGTCATGGGTACACTGGTTGTGCCTCTGCCTACCTCTTCGGGGATATGGGCGCGAAGATACTTTTTTTTTAGTTAAATTTTACTCGTTACTCTACACACATATCCTTATTCCAAACTTGCTGTTACGAAACTGTTTAAGGGTAATTCCGACTGCACTTGAGTTCTTTAATCTAAATTAAGTACTATTACATTTTACACATAGCCTTGGCCCTAGCCAAGGTGAGGCCTCATCGATGCGTTGCGCTGCATTGCATTGCATCGCGTCGTTGCAACGAAACTTGGATTAGATACATGGAAAACAACGTGCGACGCAACGACGACGCAACGCGCAAATGAGGCATCACCCTAACGTGCAACACTACAACAGTGTCCTATAGGATGTATCGAAAATGTCATTGTAAATTGGCGGATAACATTTGTTTTATAACTGAGTTGAAAAAAGGAAGAGGTTATGTATTCAACGCCCATTCTTATAAAGGGTCATCAATTTCTTTGTCATTTCTGAACCAATTTTAAAAAATGTTTTGTATTTAAAAGAGCACGCTTCTGATGTGGTTCCACTGCCAATAAAGGTCTGATAATGAAATTATCAGCAGTTTTACGCTTATATTATTATATTATCAAAGTTTATACTATAGTGATTTGTCCTAACAGTAACATTTTTGTTACTTATTTGTTTTTTGTTACCTTTTATGACAAGCATATAGAAATAATTTCCAACCAGGATTTACATTTCAGTTCGAGTTTCAGTAAGTATATTCGTTGATAAGTAACTTTCGCTCTGAATATTTTACCATTAATTAATAAGGAAAACGAAACTTTTGTTTCAAAACAAACTGTATGTACGTGGAACTTATAACATTAATATTAAGAGCTCTTGTGAATCTTTCATAAGTTACCCAGGGGTTTTGTTGTTTTTAAAGAAACAATAAAACGATATAGATGATAGTGTAGGTCTGGGCTCCTTTGCAGAATGGACCATCTGCCTTCCTGCCAGACAGCTCGTAAAAGGCGAGCATATGCTTACCGTCACTAACACCGTGACATCTGGCTAGGTGGTAGAGTTTCGCAGCGACTTACCAGGATTGGTACCACTGTGTTACCTATTCCTGTCGCCATAACGCCATGACGTGTTCTAGTTCGGAGGGTAAGGTCGGCTACTTAAACTTACTTTTGCTAGGTCTAACATCCCGGCCTCAGGTTGGCAACGCACCATTACCACCTTTAGTGTCTCTAGATAGTGTGAATTTCTAACCATCAGGAAATCCGTCTGCTTGTTTGCCTTCCAATATCATAAAAAAAGTGAAAAATATACATCGCCTATTGACACCTAATAAAGTAATGGAACCGGAATAGCATAATGACATTCACTGACATTTTTGTAATAAGTATTACTCCCATATATCTAAACTCGAAGTCCCATGCAAAGTCGGCAGATTATCGAGTGAAAAGTCGATTCCTGCAGGCCCACATAACTTCCTCGACGTTGATTACTTTTGTTATTAGAGCGCGCTGGTTTCAGAGACCTTTGACCAGCGATGGATTTACACTAGGGGCAGTCGGGGCAAGTGTAAATGTTTTAGGGCGGCAAAATTTTGGAAGTGATAATTTTTTTTTTAGTCTTATCGAGATTCCCCAATATAATTAATTGATTCTATTAATTTATTTTTTTTTGTTTAATTGATAATTCAAGAAATTCCATTCATTCATTTTTTTAATTATAATTTTGGCACTTTTTAGTAAAAATTAATAATCAAAATGATTTAAGCAATTTGTTTCTATTTTCTGGAATTAAAGAAATTTAATTAGTGTTTATTTTTGAAAAATTGAAAAAAAATTCGGAATTATTTTTTGCTTTTCTTAAAACATCAACTTTAACAATCAATCAATTAAAAAAAATCTGGAAAACGGTTGACCCTAAAGGCCATTCCTGTAACTTCTCGCCAATTCCATACCTTAACGTTTGAAATTGCACTTACGACGTTTCTAAACTCTTCGAGCTCAAAAATACAATTTGTGTATTATTTTGAGCTCTCCGAGCTCAAAGAAATAGCTTTTGTATGCTATGAGCTCGAAGAGCTCAAAAGGCTAGACAAAATAGTATTTTTTGAATTTTCAAACTACAATAATTTCTAAATGAATAAATCGATTTTAACGCAGTTGGCAGTATTCTACACACTTTTTCAGAATCTATGATAAAATTTTGAACACAAACTGATTGAACCGAAAATCTTAGGGAAATTTAAAAAATTCACTTTTTCCGAATTTTTTCGACAACGATAGCTCATGAATAAATCAACCGATTTTCAAGTTTTTGGTGACGATCGACGTGATTTATTGGACTCTAATAATTATTATATAAAATAATAATAAAATAATTATTTTATTCTGTCAAAAACGATCCAAAAAGAAATGTGTATTAAATATAATGTGTATTAAATAATAGAAAAGAAAATCCAATCGACGTGGTTATTCATTCTTAAGAGCTGATTAGTTTTTGGAATTAGTTGGGAAGCCATTTGAAAATTTCGTTTTTCGGACTAAGGAGAATTTTAATTCTACAAAACAAATAATAGTTTAAAAAAACTAAAAAATCACGCTTTTATAAATAAACCAAAGTAAAAAGTAAACAATAAATAATTGTTTACAAAAATTCAAAACACGCTTTTTATAGAAAATCAAACTACAAAAATAAATTTTAATAAATTTAAATTAAGAATAGTGTTAAAAATTTCAATAAATATAAATTAATAATAATGTAAATAAAAAAATATTTAAAAAAAGCGTGGAGTGCTTTTTTAAAATATTATACAAATGATGATCACTCAACTCATATCTGTCAATAAAATATCTATAAAAAATCAGCGTGATAACGTCTTTCTACACGTATTTCCCCCTTAAGTAAAATTTTTGCAATAGGGCGGACTTTTTTCCGGTGCCCAGGGGCGGTATTGAGTATAAATCCGGCCCTGCCTTTGACAACACCCTCGGATGAAACCCATACGATTTGATTGTGGAATGTCAACCAAATGCTCCCCGGGTGTCTTCATCCAAATCTACTTCATAAATCTTTTATCTGCAATTATTTCAACACGACTGAGCCAACGGAGCATACATTATCTCATCAATATTTTTTCCTGTATATGATTGATTTATATAAAATAAAAAATAATCAAAATAGTCGTAAAAAAGGTTAATATTGGAGCATGCTGTATGCATAAGTGATTAGGAATGCTTAAATACCCAAACCAACCACAAAACCGGTTTTAGACGCGCGCATGTTTCTCATTTTAATTATAGATAGTAAGACTGTCATGTGTACCCATTATACTCTACTTTCTAGTGATGAACTGGCTTTATTTAAATGCATATTTTTTGTAATGTTTAGTATATTTAAAATCAGTTAGTGTTGAGGCTTCATTGTCATGCGAGAACAAAATTGTCTAGACAAACTGTAAAAGTTTACAGACAATTTTATTGAAATGTAATTTGGTTTAAGAGTTGATAAATAAATAAATAAAAAAAATCACACCAAGATTTTATTTCAATCCCGCTCCAAATTCCACAGATCTGTAGGCCTGTATTCGTCAAGAATACCGGCTACTAGCGGCCACACTGAGAAACACACAAAAACAATATACAGTGACTATAAACATATTATATTCATCTATGTTTATTTATGTAAGAAATATTATATATATTTTGGTAACATTACGAATGTGTACGATAGACAAATATTGAAATGTTTGCTTAGTCCAAACGAGTTCGCTATGGAACATAACATAAAATAAACCTTCGTACAATATAAACAGATAGTCTTACGCCCGCGGCTCCGCACAATATCTATTGCATCTCTTGTTTAATCGAATAGATCTTTACTTTAATTAAACGTACTTTAATTCTCAGCAAGGTTTATTAATTACCAAAAATTCCAGTATTTTTCCCGCGTTGATAAAACGAAGAAACCAAAAATTAAGATGTTTTAAAAAAATATCGTCCGCGAATGTACCGACTTAATCAAAGTACGTATTTAGCCCTTTCGCGAGAACCCGTCGAATTATAGGGATCTTATTGTAGCCTATGTCGCTCTCCAGGATCATATCACCGCACACACAACATGCACGTGGCGTATGCGTATTCATGCCCGCACCCACGCACAAACATCAGAAAGATAGCCGGCCTGCCCGCATGCATGTATGCACGCACACACACAAATACTCTCTCACACACACAAAAATGTAAGTTTGGTGTTAGATCAATTTATGTGATATGACGACGGATATTTATGTATTTAATAATACTATTAGTAGATGCGTACCGACTGCTAAAAAATATATGTGCATTAAACAGCTGTTTTAGTAAACATGTTTGACTAGAAACTTTTTAAAAGCTCAATATATATATATATATTCTTTGCATAGCTTTGTCTTACCTTGTCTTGTGTAAAGGTTCCTATCATACTCGCTTAGAAATACACACACATACACATTAAAAAAATATTTTAATTAACAAAAGTCCTAAATACGGTAAGATACGGTTGACTCTTACTGTCATTAGAACCTCTACTACAAACAGTCACAAAGGTCTTTCACACATAAGACAATGTTTTAGCTTAACTCGTTTTTGTACCATTAGTTGATGTATACAAAGATTTTTATGGCAAAAGACAACGAAAATACATCCGACGCTTCTGACATGGTAAGAAACACCATAGATGAGCCCTCTGGATCGTAACGTGTCACTGTCATTATGGTGGAAGAAATAGAAAAATCTTAATATGTATTAATTACCGCGAATATATAAATATTTGACCGCGATGGACTCCTAAACTATTTAACCAGTTTAAATAAACATTTGCACATCCTGTGCAGTCTGATCCGCTTAAAAGTAGTAGTGGAATCTCAATTTATAGCGGGCGAAGCCACAGGCAACAGCTAGTATAGAATATTAAATAGAATCTTTTAACTCTTAAACAGATTTTACTAACGAGTACATTTTTCCTTTTTCATTTCTCGAAAAAATGTATATCTTGTCCAAGAAAACAAAAGGCATTTTTATATTCAAACATCGTTTGACGTCAGTTGTGGTTGTAATAAACAAGGTTCCAAGCCACTTAGATAAATGAACATAATTTCAAAGAGACTGGAAGGCTGGTATAAGTGACAGCTAATTAAAATTGCTATTTATGAATCTCAGACAAAGAATATAAATTGGTTAAAAAGTTAAAAGTGTAAAGTTTTAAACCAGTTATTTATTTATTTATTTTTAGAGATATCGGACAACACAAGCAGACGGATTTCCTGATGGTTTAAAATTCACGCCGTAAGAGACAAAGTTGGTAATGGTGCGTTGCCAATCTGAAGTTGGGATGGTAGGCCTCTAGCAAAAGTAAGTTTACCGGCTATCTTATCCTCGGAACCAAAACACGTCAACGTCAAGAAATGACGTTATGGTGGCAGGAATAGGTAAGGCGGTGTTAGTGACGAGAAACCTATGCTCGACCTTTACGAGCTGCCTGGCAGGAAGGCAGATGGAGATGGTCTAATCTACAAAAGAGCCCATTGGGCGTTGGTCCGGGCTTCGGCGGGATTGTTTAAATGTGTTAAATAATGTAAGCGCAGTAATACTTCAGTCGCTGTGGTCTAGTGATCCGGCGTTGGATTTAACTTCTTGAGTCACTGGGTTCGATTCTCGGGTCGGGCAAAAAAAATAGGAAATGTGTTATTTCAATTTTCTAATAAAAATAACGTGGCCCGGGATCGATATGCGCCTGGTTGGCAATCGGCTTTGCCACCTATCACATTGTGGGACTTAGTGTCTTCGGCTAGTCGTGGGTGCCCTGGTTGTGCCTCTGCCTACCTTTTTGAGGATATGGGCGTGAAGACACTTTAAAACATGACTTCAATGTCATTTGATAGTTATTTTTCCCAAAGGTTGCTTTTATGTTAGATGTAAGCGAACAATCACATGGCTCTTCTGATGGATAACAGACAACCGTGGTATATTGACAACATACACACATATACATACATAGGTATACACACATATACCGAGGTAGTTCTACTTTTAGAAAAAAGAACTATCAAAATTTGTCTTTCGTTGGTTCAGTAATCAAAAAATAAAAAAAAACAGTAAAAAACACAAAACAACATATTGGTAAATTTATACCCTCCTTTTTGAAGTCGGTTCAAAGAGAGTTTTATGTTTAAATAAACAGAGCTCTTACAGTTAAATTGCAGCAGGTATCGACAATTGAAGTATAGAAATTCTAAAGTGAT
>NJDC01018736.1:0-10606 GCA_002245475.1 Calephelis virginiensis
CGGACCCCTAGGATTTTTCAAGGCCCAAAATAAAAAATCATGCAGTTAAGGGTTAAGAAGAACTAAATTGTTTTCCCCAATAACATCTAGTACATCTTTCCCTCGAGAGGAGGTAGAATTACATCCCCATGATGTGTGATGAGCATTAAAATCACCCGCAAAGATTACTGGCTCAGGAATAGATTTAATTAGATCGTTCAATTTCTTCTTGTTGAAAGAAGGTACACTATTAGGTGGACTATAAAAGCTGACTATACTTAGAGTTTTGTTACCAATTTTTACTTGATATTTTGTAAAGAGTTATCATAGTAAGTTGAAAAATTTGTATAAGCAATACTATTGTGTATGAGTATAGCAACACCATTGTGTTTATTTCCTATATCTTTTCTTTCTATATTGTATCCTCTTATATGAAGTTTCATTGTAGGCCGTAGCCAAGTTTCAGAGATAATTGCAACATGAATATTATTATCATACAGAAATTTCGTTAGAATATGCTTATTACATAAAATACGTTGTGCATTTCATTGGGCTATTCTTAAACTATCCATATTTAGATAAAATTGACTTTTTACTTATAGTTTGTTGGAGAGCTTCTTTTATAGAGCCCGAGTTAATTGGTGAATCTTTGCTTTTGCTAGCTATTAAGACCAGGCACTCTAAAATAATTTCTCCGCAAGCTCCGCCCAATGCACCCCGCCCCTCCGCGCGGTCCGCGCTTCATTTCCCGCAAGCGAGCCGAACATCGCGCGTCGCAGACTGTTCAGACTATTGTACCTATTTTGATTTTAGAATAGCGAACATAGATGGAATAGAGACACCTTTTTTTTATTTTATGAAATAAAAAAAGTTATCGTAGGTAGGTAATTATGATTTTTTTCTTCTTTTCTTTTAATTTGTTTTATTATGTTTAGATATCTACATCAATTTAATTTGAATCTGTACACATATTGAACAGTGTCAAATTACATTAGCTAGCGAAATTCGTAGACGTGTTAGGTATTCAAATATGATAAAAACGAAAAAATTATGATTTGATGATTTTTTTTAGGATGAATCCCCGACTGGTCGCATAAGACCGCGCTGTTATTGTTTTACGACTTCTTTATCAACTCGCGGAAGAAAATTTCGCGGGGTTCCGCCAGTTGGCACCTTTCTGTTTCACCTATTTTTTGTGTCAGACATTTTTTGCTCAAATCGAATCAATTTATCACTTTTCTACAATGAAATAAGAGGTTTTGCGCATTTAACGTTGCACGTTGTAGGTACCTGTCATGTGTTTGAAGTTTTCATTAAAAAAAATAATGGTCTTTTATATATTTTTTTATTATTGTTAGAAAATAAAAAAATCAATAAAAAAAATACAATAATTTCAAAACTAAATCTTATTTGAATAAAACATTGTGTCAAAACAAAGCAAATGTTAAAAAACTTTCAAAGATTTAAGATTTTGAAGATACGACATTTTCATTTTATAGGTATTTTAAAATTTACTAAAATCTAGCCTCCTTGATTTTGGTACTGGCTCATCTGATAACATATTTGCAGTTTCTAAGCTGTTTTCATCTTGGACTGTTCGTTTTCTGACATATTCAGGATCTCGAATAATTTTTTTTTTGGATATAGTGGATCTACCAACTCGGGCAGCAGACAATCCATGTAAAAATAGACTAATTTAGGTTCCATCTCCTTTCTCCAAAATTCGTCATCTTTTTCCAGTACTTAAATTTTGAATTTATTATCACCATACCATAGGGCAAATAGGCATTTTGGTTTTCTTGTTATATGCATCTGACCTTGAGCTTGGTAATGCCAGTCAGATTTTTTGCCTACGTTAATCTGAAAAAAAAAAGACATAAATTACCCGAATGCAGTGAGGCCAAAAAGAACGGTAATGTTTTTAGTAGGTATGTATTTATTAATGTATGTATGTCTGTCCGTGTATGTTCCTGTATTCATAATACTTACTTCACCATTTTGGTTTTTTTTCCAGAAATGGACTTTCTTTTGGTCAATTGCAGCATCGATCCCCATTTTAAAAGGGGCTATGGGACATTTTATTTCAACGACCATATCATTGGTGATTCCATCCGGAGAAGCCCCTAGAAACGGAAGGACTTCGTCGATAAAAAGTCCACATTTATCAATTTTTATATTTTTAGGTTAGATAACTGTTCTAAAGCCACCACTTCGTGTTGTCTACCATGTTGTATAGACGAAACATGGTCTATGGGCTATTGGTCTTTCTTCTTTTTACGACTTTACCAAAGTTCGAAGCCGTCAAAAGGTTGCGTCTTAGCTCAAGCCACTCACCAGATTCACTTTGCAAAATTGTTTGCTTGATGTTGTGAGCCCGTTCTTGTTCTGTCTTCTCTAAATTTTTTAGAAAAGTTTTTTTCGCCATTTCAAAAGTCGTCGGATCCATATCTGGTTGTTCTGCATTTTCACCATTGTTGCTATCCGAAGGCTGAAACTTAGCAAATGGCGCTTCTTTTTTCGTTGTGCCAGCCTATTTCTTTCCCTTTTCTTACAAATTGTTTCTTCGTATTTTTTTAATGCTTTTCTGGGTGTATTATTTTGAGTACTTCGGTGAACTGTTGATAATAGTTTCCCGGTGTTAAACGATATAACAGCACCGGCGCATCGAGTTTGGTAACCACGACGTTGAGAGTAATTTATGCGTTTACCACCAACTAACTTAGCAACGACGCCGTTAAATTGTTCAACAACGTTGCTGTCAACATCCTCAATGAGGCTTCTGGAATGCGAAGCAACGTTAGCTGCAAGCATTTTAATTCTTTGCCATAGACTGGAAGCATCAAATTGCGTGGTACTATCGTCAGTGTGCGAACATATATCTTTTTTGCACTTGGAATGTTTTCCAAAGGCATGATACACGGAATTATTTATATCATGATGCAAGTTGTTGCAGTTTTTGTCTGGTTTGTTGATTCTAATGGCGTCGCAGATATATTTGCGAGCTGACAAAATTTTTACTTTACTAACAAGCTTTCTGTCTTTTATAGGGTACCGTGTGTCGGTCATGAGTTTCTGCATATTATTACAAAATCGGCGCAAAATATAATTTCTACAATTAATCTTTTCGACTGTAATGTTTGCGTAGGGGCGTGACTCAATAATTTTCGTGTAGGTACTGCTATCGCCATCTGCTATAAATCGTCCATAAATAATGTTGTGCATTTCAATAGATTTTTGAATCCTTCTGCTATGATTGTTGCTTCCATGCCTGTAGATGGCCCGTCGTAGTTTTTGTAACATACATGGTCTTTTATAACATTTCCACTTTTTTGACAAATGCAACAGTACTTGTTTTTTACTGCCATGTATAAGACTTTACCCGTACGTCTGCCTATTATAGCTGCGCATCCTGAATTGGCAGCATAATTCGTTTAATACGATCGTCTACACCAACAACCATCTACGATGACGTCTATCACTGCTATGCCGTCTTTATTTACGCGACCTTCCTTCAATGCAGCTTCTCTTTCTATTTCTGCGGCTTTTGTCATTTCAGCCCACGCGGTATATTCCCAGTCATCCACCACTTGATTTTGAAGTTTAAGGAAATTCTTCTCCTTAATTTCGGGAAGGTCGACAGCAGCTGTGAATTGCTTTAACTGAGCATGACCACCGCCACTTGCCAGTATTCCAGCTACAGCGTCTTTATTGATGTTTTGTTCCGTTGCGACTATTTGAAATTTTTTATTGCACATCATGCACTGCAAATTTAGCCGGGAAAAAAGTCCATTTTGGTGTTCAGAAACCAATTGAAAACTTAATCCACAGTTAAAAAGAGATTTATGATCAGCAACCACTTTCAATTTATCAAAAAAATTCTGTATATCAATAATACGTCTTCCAGTTAGCACATTACATACCTGAAATAACAAAATGATTATAAATATGTAGTTATGATAAACAATAAGAATCCATTTTGTCCAAATACTGTTTAAATTAAAACGTCCGAAAATTGAGCTGAAACTTACATTTTCACCGTAACTTTGTACTTCATAAGGGCATTTTCCATTTTTATGCGAATCAAATGTTTCTACGACTTCGATCTGAAATTGTAATGAAGTTTCAATCATAAAATGTAAAACTAAGTAGATAGCTGAACTATTAAAATAAGCTGTTTTTGACGTTAGCATGTCGAGCTGACAACGAGTACTTCTGTATCAAGTATGAACCTTATTCTTACCTCGTTGCTGTTATTATTAGAAATAGTATTAGTAGAAATGTTATTTTTGACACGATCGGTATTCGATAATAGAGGTTCATGCACGAAGCTGGACGACAACGAAGAATTCCCATGCCTGTTACTTTCATTGCTAAGATTAGACCTTAAAAAAACATAATTATTGTTATCATCATTACCATTATCGTCATTAATTTGACTTACAGAAAAAAACAATAATATTCGAGACATGATACACGATTTAACGACTTATTCGTCAACTCGCGGAACAAAATTTCGCGGAGTTAATTAGTAATAAATAGTTAATTATCCAAAATAATTTGAAGTACTTACTTATCTTCGTAATTCGCAGGAACTGAAACTAGATTATGCAATTGAGAAGGCGTCTCCAATAACTTTCCCTGTTCCGGATGACATTCAAATTCGAGAAATGTATCTACATTTTTTTTCCTAAGAAAGTATTAACTTATTAGTCATTATTCGGATAAAACATCTTCAAAAATTTAATAATAAACAAAGTGTAATTTTAATTAAATTTAATTAAATAATTATTTAAATTATACCTTCTATAAATGTCAAAAAATATAAGCAAAAACAACACAATTGTTATACTACTTTTATTTATAATAATCAAATCGTCTCCATAGCTTTCTATGTTCTTACAATTTCCAACGCAACTGGCCTTGAACTCACGCGCTAGGTTGCAGGTGCTCTATTGAAAATAGGACCGTATTACCATAGTCTTAAGTATAAAATTGTATGCATATCGACATGACTGTCATACAATTTATACTTTAGATTAGACGTTTCGTCAAAATAATATTTAAGTACCTACATAATAAAAAAAATACTTACTGCTTTGCTTCTCTCATGATTCTTGCAATATTTTTCAAACGTTCTACTTTCTTTCTCTTCTGAACATATCTTTTATTATCTTTGTTTCCCATTGTATAGCGTTATAATATGAATTTTGTTAAAATAACTCTAAAATAAAAAAACCTAATGGACGCACCAGCGCGCGAAACAGACCCACCCACGACGGTGCTCAGCGCGGCACTGAGAGATCGGTTAGACCGCTATGGTGCTAGACGCTAACACAACCGCAATAAAGTTGAATATCGCGTGCGCTTTTTGATCGCGTTCGAGCTCGAAACTAAATGTCGTAAGTCTCAATTCTTATTTTATTTATCACTAAAGTAATAATTGATCTAGCGAAAAAATATCTTGTGGCAGGACAGTAAACTATATTTTTTTACTGTTAACATTTATTTAGACATAAAGGCCAAGCCATCTTGAAAAAAAAGGTAATAATCTTTAAAATGGACATGATTTTTGAATAAAAAATGAATCGAGCGAAAATGTTACAATTACGTAACTGTCTTGTACATGAAAAGAAAAAGATCCAATGAATAATATATTAAAGTTCCATTTTGATTGTATGTGTGACGGTTTCATAATATTAATGCAAAGTAACATAAAATTTAGGGAGCCTATAGTATCAACAATAATATTTATAAATACATCTGATTTAGTTAAGTTGTTAAGTTGACTATGTACAGATTTAGCGTTTAAGTTTGGAAAGGATTTTTCATTAAACAATTCGGCATGTTGTACAGAATGTGATTTTATTTTGTTTTCTTCGATTTTTTGTTTTTTAATAGGGCAAGACGATGAAACTGCAATGTGATTTCCACCACAATTAACACACTTTGCATTGCTTATTTCAGCAGGGCATATCTTAAAGTTATGGTTTTCATTACATATTGAACATACTTCCGAGTTGCGACAGAATTTAGCAATATGTCCAAATCGCATACACTTAAGACACTGCTTAATAGGTGGAATGTATTGCTTTACTTCATGGCGCCAGTTATCTAAATATACATAGTCAGGAAGCTGGGTGGAAGCAAATGTGACGGCAACTGTTTGGGTTGGTTCGAAGGCGATTGCCCCATTTATTCCTCTTATTTTTCGCATAAAACGCCTGACCTGTATTACATTAATGGAACTTCCAATCAATGAGAATATTTTTTTATTAGATAGTTCAGCTGGAACTGAAGTAAGTACTCCAGTGACTTCAGTATCTTTGGCTGGGATGCTTGCAGATAAACCTAATTCCTCAAGCAATTCAGTGTTCAGAAATACATTGGCGTTGTTCGAAACATCAAACGTTATACCTAACTTGTACTTGTTGACAGAACGCAGGTGCATGACGCCTGAAACGCAATACTTACGAAGACCCCTAGATAGGGCCAATCGATTTGAATCTCTCCAGGTCTTTTTTCCATCCAAGTGTGATAGAAAGACTATGTATTCTGACTTTTGCAATTTTTTATGGTATTTTCGAGTATAGCCTGGTACGTTACATATTACATATTTTTCCCTTTCTGTTTCACTTATTGACTCTGAATCGGAAGAGTCCGAAAGCGCTATGTCAGTATGGGATTCCTCTTTTTTCCGTTTTTTTGTCTTCCCCATTATGGATGGAGAAGTATATTATATGTTTACAATTTTAACCTTGAATCTTCCTAATCCAAACTATTTCCAAGATATTTTACAATAATAATACAAGAAAAAATTATTTTTGTCCAAAAAGCGCGCCTTTCTCCAGCTAGCATTTCCGCTCCTCAAGGATCGCTTCTTTGATTAATCGATCTGGGGATGTGCAAATGGGAAAAAATATCGATAATATGCATCGATATTTTTCCCATTTGTTGTTTTCCATCGTAACGATGTTTTTAAAATTTATCGATAAATATTGACTATAAAACACCGAAATATTGATATGTCGATATTTTCAGCGCAAGAAGCAACTTTCTATAAAAATTTAGAAATATGATTAACTATTGCAATTTTATTTTTGAATCTTTTGAGACTATTATCACAACTGTTGTCATCAAAATTATTTTATAAATAAATAAAAATAAGCTGGGACGTTTCGGGGTGACAACATTAAGTCTACTATGCCATGCTTCAATTGCATTAGTTGTTCAATGGCGTTGATGCGAACAACTTAATAATGTTGGAGGTATACGATGCCACCGTCTTTCTAAATAATTTTGATACTCCTTCATTTCAGTACTTAAAGATTCAATTTTCCCGTAAACAATATGCCATCCCTCCGGTATATATTGTGGTGGTAACAGAGGTATTACAGAGGCCATGCGGATGACGTTGCGGTTTTTCTGGCATTGGGTTAAACCCATTTCCTTACTTTTTTCCAAATTGCTTGCTGGTAGTGGAAATAACAACCATTTACTTTTATAATAATAATAATAAAACTTTATTTGCCTTAGTAAATAGGGTACATCGCAGGTCTTAATTTCTAAAGTTAGTTTCGCCTATTTTACCATTTCACTGGTATGCAAATTTATTATGGTACTCAAATCACTGTTTTATATATTTTTTAACCTCGTTTCAATAATAATATAATTACATTACAATTTTCAAAATAGTTTACTAGTTCACAAAATTATAATTACAAAAATGTCAAAATAATATAATAAATGGAATTACAAAAATCAGAAAAATGTCAAATCATAAAATAAAATTACAAAACAAAATTTTCATTATTACCAGTTATAAATTAAAATGTCTATATTTAAATATTATTAATAAAAACAACAGTTGCTTAAAATTTATTATCAATGCAAATGATTAAATTTTAAATTACACATACTCAGGAAGGTTTACTTTTTTAATAATATATCTAACACACAAAAAAAATTCATACACATGTTTCATTATAATAAACAGAACTCAACTTATTTTAAATCTGAGCAACTCATCTATGTCATAAAAACACTGTTCACTTAGCCATTTGGATATTTATTTTTTACATTTATTTAAAGGTAAATCTTTAATCTTGTCAGATATTCTATTGTATATTTTAATAGCCATTATATGGACATTTTTGAAAAGAAGTTTTATGTTACATTTTGGAAAGAATAATTTTCTTACGTATCTAGAAAGTCTTTGAGTTTGGTCTATATTTAATGTAAAGAGGTGCGGATATCTTTTTACAAAAAGTACCACATCCCTAATGTACATACATGGCAAAGGAAGTATTTTATATTTTTGAAATAAAGGCTTGCAGCTATCAAGAGGGATTTTTTGCATTGGGATACACGTTATTAACTGCATTCATAACTGATATGTCATAATCACATTGAAAGTTACAAATCTCCAGACCCAATTTTTCTTTAAATATATTGAAAAGCCGAATATATGTTTGTTGAGTTTTGTTTGGCAAAAGGCAATATATTACAGGAATTATATTTGTTGTATTTTCGTCTGAATATAAGTCAAAATTTATGGAGTACACCTTACAAAATGGACCAGGAGCGCTTTTAAAAGTTCCATCTCAATAGAAGCACCCTCTCTTGTCATGGATAATCTTTCGTGATAATTTTGAAGCAAACACTAATATTTTCTCGCATTCGCCGTCATTAGCAATCAAAAAATTTTCAGCCAAACATTCAGGTACAAATATATCCTCCAGGTTATCAAAAGTTAGCTTATTTGCTTTTAAGAATTTTTTTCTTGCTAAATATAAACTATCTTTAACAGAATGAAAAGAAGGCAGTTTAGATGAGCTAGTACCAGGTAAGTCATCAAAAATCTTTTCGAAAATCCCTTTTATAGGTCTCAAACTTTGACATACCTGTTTTTTAAATCATTCCTTTTAACAAATATATTGTTTTTTTCTTCTTCGTTGGGTTCACATTTATTGTTGGATAATCTTAAGATTTTCTTTCTTGTAGCATCCAGCGTCAGCGATGCGCTACACACAAACTTATTTGTGCATCGCCAAAATGTATTTCCATTTTTATTTGTCTGATTAGTTTTATTGTAACGGTGTCTTTTGTGAAGCAAAGTATCATTACCTTTCTGGTTTTTATCAAAAGTAACGTCGATTTGTTCCATCATGAAATCGTTATAATCAATCTTCCTTTTTATTGTACCTTTCGAAGGTCATTTTAAAATGGCTACGTCGTAAAACAATGACTTATTTGAATAATGCTCAATTGTCACATTTTTGCGTATGACTGACTGAATGAAATGACTTGAAAGCGTGGTTTACCCAGTAATATTATTTTGAAAATATTGGAACGAAGTTCCTTATTGCGCGTTGTGAATGGGGGCTAGACGGAAAAAATTCTTACGAAAATGTTGTCACGACACTTTTTGCGCTGTGGTCTAGCGGTTCAGTTGTTGGACTTGACTGCATGAGGTCCCGGCTTCGAATCCCGGGTCGGACAATTTTTTTTTCATTTTCTATTTTTTTTATAATCATTTTCAATTTTTTTTATTATCATTTTCAATTTCTTTATTATTTTTTTATTTTTTTATATTTTTATTTTCTTTTTTATTTCATGTTTCTCTGTCTCTCTTTATAAGAGAGATAGAGATAGAGATTACTAGAGATTGAGAGAGAGAGGGGGGGGAGAGAGAACTTCGTTCCATTCGTCCCTTGACACCTCTCAACTTTTTTTTTAAAAATAACCGTTTGAAAGCTTGTTTTAAATTTATTACTAGGAAAAAAGTAAAACATTAGACCCCGTATTATATGCATACAAAAGGATTAAAAAAATTCTACGGGAGGAAATCTCTTTACGGATGTATATTTTTTCTCCGTGTTGGTCTGGACTCCTTTTCAGAATTGTTTATCTTCCTGCCAGGCAGCTCGTAAAATGCGAGCATAGGTCTACCGTCACTAACACCGTGACATCTGTCTAAGTGGTAGAGTTTCGCAGCGACTCAACCGGATTGGTACCACCGCCTTACCTATTCCTGCCGTCATAACGTCATGACGTGTTACGGTTTGGAAGGTAAGGTAGCCGGTAAACTTACTTTTGCTCGAGGCCTAACATCCAGGCCTCAGGTTGGCAACGCACCATTACCACCTTTGGTGTCTCTAGGAGGCGTGAATTTCTTACTATCAGGAAATCCGTCTGAATGTTTGCCTTCTAACATCATTAAAAAAAATCAAAAGAAGAGAAACAGTACATTACCTACTTTTTTAATGTATAAAAGCGATAGCAACAGTTGGGAGTATGAGAGACCACACATAATGTTGTCATATAATGTAGCCAGCATATTATTAGACATTAAATTCGTTATCAGCTTAGCTGAAATAAGATAAGCATAGCTGATACGCTTTATACGTCCTCGGGTTTCTGAGCCATGTGCTAGGGGATGTTTCCACAAGGCTCCACTGATAGATCTGTTCCTTTTACTTAAGTCTAGAATTGTCTTTGTAAAAATAAAAAAAAAACATGTTATAAATATGTTTCTGTGTAAGAAAAATTACTTAAGTAATAGGTGAAAAAATGTACCGTAAAATGGTCCTACTTTGCTCCAATATTTGCTCCAAGAAAAGAGAATTAT
>NJDC01018746.1:9772-22041 GCA_002245475.1 Calephelis virginiensis
CTGGAACTCTTGCTTCACAGTCTTTTGTTTGCTTGCGGATATATCTGAATAAATGACAGGCGAATACGTCACTGTTTTTGACTTCCGTAAATGCAAGTAGAGATTAGCAGTTTGTATATTTGACTGCATTAAAACTACTTAAACTTCATTTATTGCCTAGATGAATGTGGTCAAAATGAAAGCGCTGACTGCATTCGTAATAGTGAGATCCGAGAAAGAGTGGGATTGAAAGTAAGTGTGTAAGGTGTTAAAATGCGAAAGGGCATACTCCGCTGGTTTGGTCATGTGGAAAGAATGAAAGATGAAAGACAAAGCAAATATACAATGCGAATGTGGGAGACCACGGTTGACATTCCACGATCAGATCACTCGAATATTATCCAAGGGAGGTGTCAAGAGTATCCGAAACCGGCGCGTTTGTATGAAAAGGGTAATGAATTTGAAGGAAGTCAGACAGGTTTGTCAGGATCGTGAGGTCTGGCAGCCGATACTCTCTGCTTACTTCGTTAGGGACTTGGCGTGAAGATATGTGTGTTAGTATGTATTTATTTATTTATTACCACGTTAGTCGAGAGGTTAGCGTACACATTTAAGTCCACCGATCTTTCACAAGGCTCTAGTTCGATTTCCTACATTTGTGTGATCGACTTAGGCGTCTGTGTTCCTGGGTTTAGTTGAGTATTGAGTATACTTTCAGGTTTATATATGTAGATTTGTCATTGTTGACTAAAACTCATAACACAAGCTTAATCAATAATTAAAACAATCATGAAAATAAAAGGTAGTTCTTTAGTTTGGCGGGGGATCAGTTTGTGCATTTTATACGGAGATAGTAATTGACATTTTTTATATGTAAGAGGTTCTTTTTGAAGTGAAAACTTCTTTCTCGGCGTTGCGCACTTTTTTCGGAATAGGTAAAAACTTCTAAACTCGCGTCAGGACACGGGACCTGATATTTCGTAAGACGGCGCAGGGCGCTTGCGCTAATGTTCGTGTTGTCATGTTTGTGTACGATAGCCCAACAAATGAATATTGAATTCTACCACATAAATTATAGTAATTTTATACTGATAATTAAATCAATTCGTGCAAAATTATTTCCTAACCATTCCAAAATATCAAAAATGCACAAAGTTAATATTCAAGTTTTCACTTCTGCCGGCACTCCCGGAGTGCAACCCGTCGTGTTTTTTCCTAATGTTGGTCTAAGCTCCTTTGAAGTCGCAGTCGCATTCGCAGCCTGGTGACGTCATGACTCGTACTAGGTACGACTTAGCGTGATTACAAGTGAATTAACAACTTTTCGAACCGTTTTAAATTACTGTAAAAGTAAATATTATAACGTATTTTTATTTTAGCACTTGCACTGTGCTTGGGATAAATTTCTATAAATTTGAAAGAAAGAAAAAAATAAGTTAGTAGCTAGTTAGTTAGTTTAGTCAGTAGCTCAATTGGTTAGAGCATTCGTCGGCTTGAGACGAAAGGTTACAGGTTCAAATCCTGCCTGGGGCGAAATTTTTTCTTTCTTTAAAATTTATGAATATTATAACTTGGCGATAACATTAAAATTCGTTACCATTAGCCTATAACCAAAGGGGTAAAAAAATTTGGCCGGTCCTTTCAAGGTCACCCTGTATATAACAGATATGTAAGTTAATAAGTTTATATTGACACAAAACTTATTAAAAATAATTCTTACAATGTTTCTGATAAAAACAGGAAACCAAACTGGTTTTTATATCAAGTGTATTGGTTATGTGGGTTATGTCAATGTTTCAGAACTTCGTTAAGGCAACCTATAGTTTCACTTTACGTTGCTTGTACCTAAATTAACATAAGAATACTTAAATCCATTACGCAATTGGTGAAAGTGTCCTACAATGAAGATTGTTAAAAGTATTGATTTTTAATTTAAAAAAAAATATATGATATTGGAAGGCAAACAAGCAGACGGATTTCCTGATGGTAAGAAATACACTCCGCTTAGAGACACCAAAGGTGGTAAGGGTGCGTAGCCAACCTGAGGCCGGGATAAAGTTTACCGGCTACCTTATCCTCCAAACCAATACCAATCCGGGTAAGTCGCTGCGAAACTCTACCACGGATCGGAAAAAACAAATAAGTTATACGACCCGGATATTGAACCCCGAACCTCATGTACCTACTCATCATCAACACCAGATGACTAGATCACAAAGGCAATAAATAAAATAATAAAAAAACCTAAAATCTCGGTTTCTCGTTAATCTTATTAATGTGAACATTTTTAATTTGCCATGTATTTAAATAAAAAAAGTATCTTCGCGCCCATATCCCCGAAGAGGTAGACAGAGGTACAACCAAGGCACCCACGACTAGCCGAAGACACTAAGTCCCACAATGTGATAGGTGGCAAGCCTATCGCCAACCGGGCACATTTCCAATCCCGACCAACAATTTTTTATTAGAAAATTGAAAATTGCCATGTATTTAAAACTCAAAAATTATTTTTTGCAGAAATATTTACTTCCTAGTACGTCGAAGAGAAAAAGATATGGTAACTGATCCAAGAAGAAAAGAAGAACTCGCAAGAACAAATGAAATATCGAGATTTTAGGTGTTTTTAAATTTGATGCCCAAAGATTAAGTGTGATAAAGACTGAAAAAAATAAATCAATTTAAAATTATAAAATATAAATAAAAAAATATAACGTTTTGTTTTATTTTTTCAATGTTATACGACAGCATATGAGCAGGGGATTCTCCTGACGGAAAGAGATAACTGCCACCAATAAACACCATAGATTTAACTTATGCTTTATAGTGATAGATCTGTTCGCCTCTGCGGTCTAGCGGACCGGCATCGGACTCGACTACTTGAGGTCCCGGATTCGATGCCAGGGTCGAGCAACAAATAAATTACAAAATGTATATTTTCAATTTTGAAATAAAAACATCGTTGCACGAAATTGGATATGTCCCCGGTTGGCGATAGGCTTGCCACCTATCACAATGTTGGACATAGTGTCTTCGGCTAGTGGTGGGTGCCCTGGTTGTGTCTCTGTCTACTTTTTCTCGGATATGGGCTTGAAGATCTAATCTAACCGTCTCGTTGGTCGAGAGGAGTACATGGCGAAATCCACTGACCAATCGCGAGGCTTGGATTCGATCCCCGACGAGGGAAGGCCAACACCAGATAGTTATACTTCAGAATTTATTGATTGAAGTATTCGTTTTCGTAAGATTAAATATCAGATTTACAAACATTTGTTTTTTTATAGTTTTGAACACAAAGCGTCCTAGTACTTTATCTAACTTTTCTCGAATATGTTTATGTTCGAATATGTATATTATGTTCAGTGTAAATGTAATTTTTATAAAAAAATATCTTTGCGCCCACATCCCCGAAGAAGTAGACAGAGGTACAACCAGGCACGACGGGCCGAAGACACTAGGTTCCACAGTGTGATAGGTGGCAAGCCTATCGCCAACCGGGCAAACATCCTATCCCGACCTTATTTCTTTTAGAAAATTAAAAATACACATTTTCTATTTTTATTTTATTGCCCGTCCTGGAGTTCGAACCCGGGACCTCAAGAAGTCAAGTCCGACGCCAGACCGCTAGACCACAGAGATGGTAACTTTTATGTCTAGTAAAATAAAAAAACGAACTAAGAGAAAAGTCCCGTTAACCTGTCTCATATATTGAAAATCATTATTTAATACAATATTTTTGATTAAGCTACACAACAGTTATTTCTCCAACGCTCCAGGCATTAAAGGCAATCACATCAATCAACAAAACATGGAAGCATGTGGAAAACTTTGTGTTCGTGTGATATATTACTCTATTTTGGCAGAATAACAACAAAATACTAAGGTAAATCACAAAAAAATTGCCGAATACTAATAGGAGTTTTAGACGGTTGTAATCATGCCTTCCAACAAAGTTGATTCTTCTTAGGTCAACTTTGTTTCAATCTTCCGATTACTATCAAATTTGGATTAAATCTATGGTCCATACGGATGTCAGCCAAAGTTAGCAACCACTGTTTATAACCGTCTGTAGCGTCTTTAAATTTTAGGGTAGCAAAAAAAATTTACGAACACCAACTGTTAGTATTTTTCTCGATTTCCCTGTGATTATCCTCATCGACTTTCAGTTCGAAATATAAATCTTTTTTGCTGTTTTTTTTTCATGTAAAGCTCTAGTTCAATTATAATTAAATAAAAGTCAACTTCAATCGTCAAAGAAATTCCACTAACAAATCTATATTTCAAATGAGATTTCAAATAATTAGACTCATATTCAAAGAATAATGGACCTTCAAGAGATAAATTAATAGGTGCCACTTGTGAAACTGCCACTTTTGTAGTCCATTGAAATGTTAATTGCCTTCTGCTATTCAAACATTTTCCCCGTAAATTCAACTTTTAACTTCGTATATTACAACAGAGAGGACTGCGAAGCTATTTGGAATTACTTTTTCAATCAATTTAACATTTCCATTAGCACAGCCTCAGCTGTGTAAAATAGGTGAGCGGTTATCAATTCGATTGTTTATTTTTTTCCGTTTTAATCATAAAAATATTTACTATTTAGTATTGTCCTCATTTTTCACGTTATCTATAAATAGAGTATAACAAAATATTGATATAAATTTACATCGATCTTATTCTTAATTTTTGTAGTACCACTCAATAATTTTTTACCGATTCTTAATATTTATTAAAAAACCGACTCTAATTATTTCACCAAGTCACGATTTTATCATAATTTTTTATTCGAAAAATAGTTGATGTTGGTGGTCCTATTAGTATCTTGGAGTTTTATATTATAACTAGCTGTTATTTGTGGCTTTGCTCGCGTGGCAGTTAATATATTTACAAATTATAGCCCATCTATAAGGACTTCTATAAAAACTTTCAATCCCTATTTCACTCCCGTAAGGGTAGAATTTTTGGAAATGCTTTAATAGGTACCTATTCAATTTTAATAAGTAGCCCAAAAATAATGTTTAATGTTTCTAACTTAAAAAATTCTTTCATACAAACTTTTAAGCCATATTTCCCCCCCTAGGGGTAGGCTTTCCAAAATTCCGTCCTTAGTGGGTGTTTACTAAATAAAACGACCCTACTCACCAAATTCCATGTAACTGCTGTGACTCTTAATAGTTTTTGTTCGGCGATAATATCAGTCAGTCAGGACATGTTATTTTATAATAGATACACATATTTTCGTCTATGTCCACGGAAATGTATGAGCTCATAAGCGTAACTTAAAAACCACATGATGCACATGATAATATTCGTATGGGACCACCGCGGAATCGTATCCTATCCCAAAAAATCATCAAAATCGGTTTGTTATCGGCCGAGCAATCGCATAAAACAAGCAAAAGCAAATCGAAACAAGCAAATCGAAATTTAAAGCCGGTTTTCCAGAAAATATTTTAAAGGTTCATTTTTTGGTAAAGCCAGTTTATAGTTACGAGATTGTCACATATAAATTTCATCATAATCCTTCAAGTGGTTTTTGTGTTTCGCGTTGTACTCGGATAGATAAAAATTTATTCATAATTAAGTAACTCAAAACCCACTATCCTAATTCTTCGTTTCCCTTTTTGTCTTTGCCTTTTTTTCTGGTACAACGTGACACCTACTTTCCGCTTTCGTTTTTATAGCTATGCTTGGGTTTTCCTCTACTTCTTTTCCTTATATCTTTCTTCTAACGTTTTTCAAGTAACTGTAGCGTCGTACAAAGAGGACAATCTTGATTCCTCTTTTATTGTATGTAAACTATGAGTTTTTTTTATCCTATACTTTTTTCAGTACCATTTTATTTGGTATCATCAGCGTCCAGTTATCCTATATTAACACCTCATTTTAAATTTATCTAACTTTCAATCTCTTGGTATCTGAATCCATTTTAGACTATAAATTTTTATGGAGGGTACAGAATATCTATTTTATGGAGGTCTTAATGTTTCTGTGGTCATATAGCTGGGCTCAACGGGGAAGAATGTAAGTATTCAACAGAACTATGAGTTTTATCCTTTATCTTTTGGTACAACGTGACACCCGCGTGACGATACATGTAACTAAATAATAAATATCTCTGGACAAGTTACACTAATTGAATCTAACCCCAAAGTATTATGGAAATTAATACTGGAATAAATACAAGAATTAATTTAATAACCGGAAAGGCAGACTTAAATGTTCATCACCTAAGTGACTACCAGCGTCGGAAATCGAACCCGAGCCTCGTGGTCGGTGGAGTGAGGCGTGTACGCTAACCCCTCGACCAATGAAGCGATCGAATATATTTATCAGTAACTATCACATACTATGCGAATAAAAATTTCACTATGCGGTTTGAATTTACGGTAGCACAAATGGTTAGAGAATATCTCATTGAGTTACGAAAAGGTGAAGATTCCAATCGTATCTGAGGGTATTTTTAGTGGTAATTGTAGACAAATATTATTTAAATTACTCAAAGATATATATTTAAAAAAATATATTATAGAATTACAATACAGAAAATCACATAAATTACCTACTACTATTTAAATTATGCGTTTCGGCTTTACAATTTTTACTTTTATTTTTAAATTGGCTCGAGATCTCATGGTTTTTGATTCGTTGGATTTGTTTTCGCTCCGAATAGCAAAATATACCTTATCAATAAAAACAAAAAATGATAATTATGAAAGATGAATTTTATCCGTTATAATTTTTTTCCCATCATCCAACATTTTATCCCTTACAACAGCGAGGAAACTAGGAACGACATTTTTATTTTTTCCTGTACAAACTGAACGGGCGGAACGAAGTACGTTGGAACAGACATATATATATATCTTTGAAATACATTCGGATTTCCGAAGCTTGACGAATATAGCCGAAGCGCATTATTTAAATAGGACTACTGTACACGGATACGAGTATTTATTCATTTTAGTTATTTTAGAGAATAGAACTCCCATACCTAGAAATGAAGAAGGCTTGATTCAAGACAAATTAGATTGATTTTTAAGTCCATAATCTATTCATAGCCTGATTTAAAGGATGTTGGTCAGGGTTGTCACTCCCCCCTCCAAGGATCCAAGCCTTGTTGTGGCGGGGGGCTGAGTAACTGGGGTCGAGTGGGGATCCCGGCTAAACCAATTGGAGCAGGAAGGCCCCTCTCGGGCCAGAGGAGAAAAGAGGAGCGGACAAGGGCGTCGGACCGTTTGGCTCGCGTGGGGTGGCGGAGGTGAGCCCAAGCAGGATAGGGTTGCAGGTGCGGGGATGTACTGGAGCTCCGAAGTGATGCACGTTGTGTCTCCGTCCGCCGCTTCTGACGATTTGCGGCTCTCTGCGCGCGAGGATCGTGAGATCCAACGCACGAATTTACTTCACTACCAAGTTGGCATTGTGTTGCTAATATCGCGGCTTTTATAATTTCACTGGACTTTGTCCTTTATCATCTTTGTTCAGATGGATTGGACTGTTTCCTACAACGTCACTAACAATAGCTGTCTCTTGGAAGACCAATCTTCGAGATAGTGTTGCTTTCTGGATACAAGATGGGTCGATTGGAGAAGTAATGACGCAGCACCGATAGGCAACGTCCATCGAAAAAAAATGTTCGTTGCCAAGACGTATAAAATAATTCTCATCCTATATCCCCGAAGAGGTATGCAGAGACACAAGTACGGTATCCACGACTAAAAAAGACGCTAAGTTCCATTTTTATTTATACAAGTTATTTTAGTTTGGTCGACTCGGGTATCGAAACCGGAACCTCAAGAACAAGGCCGACGCAGGACCGGTAGACCATGGATGCACCCGTCACAAATATTTCAATGTGCGAAATATTTCAGTGTAGGAAGGGTTTTGAAAACCTTATAGACAGACATTCTTTTGCGTTTAAAATATTAGTATGCAGTAGCTCCTGATTAAATAAAATGTCTAACAGAAATCTTCAAAGAATTTTCTAGACTAAACAGGATAGAGAATTTAATTCAATTTTTGATCGATTGAGGCCGTCAATTAAAATGTTCTAACCCTCCCTTGGATTGAAAGACAGGATAATACAGTTACTTGGCTATCGGAAAATAATTTTCCCCGTGTTGGTCCGGGCTCCTTTGTAGAATAGACCATCTGCCTTCCTTGCCAGGCAGTTCGTAAAATGCGAACATAGGCGCACCCTCACTAACACCGTGACTCTGACTAGGTGGTAGAGTTTAGCAGCAACTCGCCCGGATTGGTACCAACGCCTTACCTATTCCTGCCGCCATAACGTCATGCCGTGTTCCAGTTCGGAGGACAAGGTAGCAGGTAAACTTACTTTTACTCGAGGCCTAACATCCCGGCCTTAGGTTGGCAACGCACCATTACCAACTTTGGTGTCTCTAGGCGGCGTGAATTTCTTAACATCAGGAAATCCGTCTGCTTGTTTGCCTTCTAATATCATGCAAAAAATATATTTTCATGTTTATTACAGAATATTTTCCATGTTTCAAGGGAGAGAAAAAGCATGCAGCTCTCCTGATGGTATGAAAAACCGTTGATATAGACACCGTAAAAGTTACTGGTAAATCTTATTGTATATAGGCTAACCTTATCATCCAACACAAAATACAACGATAACAATGCAGCAAGTATAAGTAAAGTGTTGTATCTAATCCAAACGAGCTACTACACAGCACTCTTCCACCTGAACTGACTTCGAGAGGTCCTATATATATTAATCGTTTTCAGTTTTTGTTAGACGATTACTCAGCTAATCATGAATGAATGATTGTTATTTTATAAGACAGCTCATACTTTTGAGACGGGGATTTTTAATTTGATCAAGGTGCATCAAGTGGTTTTTGAGTTATACTTAGTAATGCTTACTTACATTTAAGTAAGTATCTTTTCGCCCATATCGCCAAAGAGGTAGGCAGAGGCACAACCAGATCACACACGACTAGTCGACATCTGCGATCCTACACCTAAACCGTTAGATGACGGGGGTATATTTATAGAAAAATATAAAATAATTTACATTCATTAACATATATCGCATATATGTAAATGAATGTAAATTATATATTAACTGTGATTGTTTTATGTTTGTTAGCATTTGATTCTCCCATTTCTGATATTATTTACCACCCAAAGACATGAAAATCCTTATATTAAGGTAAACTCTTCATGCGTGTGAGAAAGTTTCAGTTCTTAGAAAGTATCTTCACGCCCATATCCCCGAAGAAGTAGGCAGAGGCACAACCAGGTCACCCACGACTAGCCGAAGATACTAAGTCCCACAATGTGATAGGTGGCAAGCCTATCGCCAACCGGGCACATATCCTATCCCGAGCAACATTTTTTTTATTAGGAAATTGGAAAAACCCAATTTTCTTTTTGTTGTTCAGTTCTTAGAAATTACTAGAAGCTCGTCTCTACTTTACACGGGATTGTTAATTATCCAATGTTCGTTAGGGAATGATGATGGATTTTAAAGGTAAAATATTTTACAAATTATTCTAGCGGTTTCGAAGATTTCAATGCAAACAAACAATCACAACCATCCTCTTGTTACTATTAGTCTAAACAAATGTCTGGTTTCTATAAATTTTAAAGAAAGAAAAAATTTCGCCCCAGACAGGATTTGAACCTGTAACCTTTCGTCTCAAGCCGACGAATGCTCTAACCAATTGAGCTACTGAGGATTCAAGTCCCGTGGCGAAATTTTTAATTCCTTTCTAACCCGTTAACGTTAATGTCTGGTTGATCATAGATCTCGGAATATATGTTTAACATTGAGAATTATGTCTAGTCATACCGCAACATCACGTTTGTGCCCATTTTTTACTACCAATTACAGTCGTTAACTATTACATGAGTATTACAGAGCAGGTGTTGGTTCATTATTACTTAATATATTTCGAAATCTGTACTTATTTGATAATGTATTTACTTATTTCTAACGCGTTCTTTTTAAAACTAATTATTTATGTAGGTACTTTTTATATATCTACTTAAACTGTACAATGCATTATTTAAAACGTTATAATTTTCTCTGCTAAGTAACTAATACAAAGCAATCTGCCTAAAAGTAATAAAAATGGTTGCTTATGTTTTTTTAATATCTATAAAAATTAATAATAAATTATTATTGCTAAATTATTAACTAAAACTAAACCGCACTTATGAAGATAAATTCTTGTAGATTGACCAAATATGAAGTTCATAACTTTGATTATATTCGAAAAGTATAGATTTTAAATAAACAAAATACAATAAAATGTTACATCATGTCAATTAAAGGCTACTGTTAAATAATTAAGATTTATTTTATTAACGCACGTATACAAAACTGACGGATTGATCAAGCTAACATTTGATACTTATGTTTTATGTATTTTATAGTCACATAAGCACTCTTTTCTTTAAATCATACCCCATATAAGGGGAAATTAGAGGATGGAAGTTTGTATAAAAAACATTAGTTTCTAGGTATTAGCGAACAAATTTTGCAAAGGTAGTAGAGAATATTATTGGTTTCCCCCTTGGTAAAGCTATAGAAGCTGCAGTTAAGGGTTATAATTATTTGATATATATATTAAGTGAAATTGAAAAATTCACTATTTTTAGTCATAAGACAATAGTGTTCTTTGAAATCGTAAATTTATTACAAAAAAATCCGCTTTCTTGGCAATCGCATCATACGTGAACGGATAGACAATTTTGCTATTTTTGCTATTTTTTTTAGTAATCGACAACAGAAGGTTCATGTATAAAACAATATTAATTATAGTTTGGATAGCAGGTTTGTCGGATTAGCTAGTTTTCTAGGAAAAACGATAAAGTGATATGTACCGGACATCCGCTTTGCGTTTGTCCCATTCTTTTAATTTCACCCGGTATCACTACATAGTATAAAACAAAATCGCTTCCTCTTTCGCTATGTCTCTTTGTATGCTTAAATCTTTAAAACTACGGAACGGATTTTGATGCGGTTTTTTTAATAGACAAAGTAATTGAAGAGGAAGGTTTATATGTATGTTTTATACCCGTGCCAAGCCGGGGCGGGCCGCTAGTATAGTATAAACATCTTTTTAAAAACCTTTAAACCAAATATATCTGTAATGGTCTAAAAGGCCAGTGAGCTTCAGAAAGATCCACTAAGTCCTAGCCTCAAGTTGGAAACTTAGTACTTCTACTGTACTTATAATAGGTATATGTATATATATTCTATACTTCTTCAGAGCAGAATAGTTACAATTTTTGTCCCCTATCTCTTGAGCAACAGACAGATTATCGCATTAATAAAATTATTATGGATTACTCTGTCTTAGTTAACTTCCAATTTCGAAAAATATTACAATTCGCATGACCTAGTTATGTTAACATAACAATAAATTAACTTTTCGTATGAATCAGATCACTTCCGGATCGAATATTTTATTAAGGAATGAAATCGAATTCATATGTTTTTTGTCATTCGTCAGGAAGTAATATTTTTTTATATGGAATATTTTTCCCAATCCCTTCTCTATTTATTTATTTTTACTAAGTTCTAAAGTACTAAGTTAAAATAATAAAATAATGCCATAATTTTCTTTACTTTGTTTCTAGTATAAAGTTCCTAACCATTTTATTAATAAATATAGACTTAAGTACTCCAAGGTGCAACCTGGTGTTATTGTTTTTATTACACTGTTATGCAGACTAATGCCTCTATGGTCTATAGGTCCGGCGTCGGACTGGACTTCTTGTGATCCCAGATTCTAACCCTGGATCGGGTAACAAAAAAAAAGTAGAAATGTGTATTTTCAATTTTCTACTAGAATCGCCTCTGTGGTCTAGCGGTCCGGGTATTCGAATCCCGGGTCGGCCAACACAAAGAAAATTGGATTTTTCCAATTTTCTAATAAAAAAAATGTTAGTCGGGATTGGAAATGTGCCCGGTTGGCGATAGGCTTGCCACCTATCACATTGTGGGACTTAGTGTCTTCAGCTAGTCGTGGGTACCTTGGTTGTACCTCTGCCTGCCTCTTCGGGGATATGGGCGTGAAGATACTTCCACTAATAGAATAACGTTGTCCGGGATTGGATATGTGCCCGGTTGGCGATAGACTTGGGTACTCCAGTTATGCATCTGCCTACCTGTTCAAATATATGGGCGTGCAGATACTTTTACTTTGATAAAGACTATAAAATTAACTTTACACTTGCTTCAGTCTTTGTTTATTAAAAATACAGTAAAGGTTTATTTTTGAAGGTTTATAGCAAAAATACCGCCATCAATA
>NJDC01018746.1:28160-48785 GCA_002245475.1 Calephelis virginiensis
TTGTCCCGAAATAGCCTTTCTTTTACGTTCCTTTTCTATACAGAGTAGCGCAAAGGGTGATAATGGACGAACTAAATTGGTTGGAAAGCTATTTCAAATATCGCTCCAGTGTCCATAACATGGAACGAAGTTTTCTTGAAAATGACTGGATTTTAAGATTCCGCATCGAATGGCGAAAAACGTAACCGAATCCGTAATTCATTCGTTTGTTACTACCAACATATTCTCAAAGCATTAAAAGCACGCAGCTGTAGAAAATGAAACCTTGGAGAAAGTTTTGTTCCCATCTTATAGTTTTTATTAAATTTGGATTATACCTACGATCCAGACGAATTCAAACCTATGTTTGACACTATTATATATTTTAAATAAATTCAGTACAATAGATTACTCTTTTGCTTGGCACTCAAAAACTATGTATAACAGTACCTAAAAAAAAAGAATAGATTTGAAATGCTGAAAATTGTCCCTGTCTTTGGATACCTCATATGAAATAATTGTAAAAAAAAAATTCACGTCATAGTCACGACAACGTCTTCGCCATCACCGTCACGATATTTGCCACGACACAGTCACGACATCATCACGATATCGTCACGACACCGTCGCGGTATTGTCACCGCCGCCGTTACCGTCACCATTATAATATCATGAAGATCGGATAAAAACCACTCACGCTATCGTCAAACAAACATACAAACATAAAACCATCTGTATACAGAGACTTTCACTGGCTTCGCTCGTTCGATCAAAAATTAAAAAAAAAATTATTATATGCCTACTCAATAGTTTTTATATACTAAAAGCCGCAAGCACAGGTTGGTCATATACACATATTTATTTATTTATTATACCTACGCTGAATATGAAAAACAAAATGACTATACTGGGTAAAAACGACAGTTGTTTTTGGGACATCTAGTCAAACAATTTTTAGTAAATAGTGGTATAGCGGTAGTCAAACATCTGACTTGACTTCACTAGATTTTTTCATTCACACTTCAGTAGATCAGGCAACCAAAATAATATGTGGTTTTATTTTGGCATCTGACGCCCTCTACAATATCACCAGTGAATATCACCTCATACCAATTCTTTTTTCATTGGCTTGAGAATATTACAAAATTGTTTTCGGTCCGTTTTCTGCGCTGATGTATATAGATACAATATATTATATAACTGTGTATTTTTTAAATGGCATATATTTATTGATATAGAAATACCTTAGTTAAAAAAATACTGAATTTTCTGCACTTGTTTCAAGAATTCGGATATTTTGATAAGTGTTTGAAATTTTTTTTTTGGCCACCGAGCCAGGTTAGGGTTCCGTTCCCGACAGGGTCAGGCATTTATGAGATGAACATGGAAATGTCTGTATTTCCAAGTCAGGGTTTGTTATATTTATTCCAGCATCTATTTAAGTAAGTCGCCTCTGTAGTCTAGCGGTCTGGTTGTTGGACTTTACTTCATGAGGTCCCGGGTTTGATCACCAGGTCGGGCAACAAGAAGAAAATATGTTGTATCAAATTTCTAATAAAAACTCTTTGCCCGGGATTGGATATATGACCGGTTGGCGATAGTTTAGCTTGCTTGTACCTCTGCCTACCTCTTCGGAGATTCAGGCGTGAAGATACTTTCTTACTTTTTTATTTAAACACTAGCAGTTTCACGTAGCTTCGCCTGCTTAACTTGGCTTTTACTGCACCGATTTGGATGAAACAAAGCTCACTCAGGGATAATGTAGCATTCTAAAGGTGAAATAATTTTTAAAATCGGTCCAGTAGTTTCGGGGCCTATTCATTTCAAACAAACAAACAAAAAATCAAATATTTCCTCTTTATTATATTAGTATAGATGTCTATGTATTAGAATCGTACACATCCATAACACAAGCTTAATGTGTTAAATTTAGGGATAAGCTTCAATTTGTGTAATTTGTCCATGGTTATTTACTTATAATCAATCACAATTTAACATCCGAAGGGATAAACATGAAATTTCGTACATGGATATTTTATGATTCAGAAGATATAAGTTTCTATTCCGACAACTCGAGGGATTCCCGCGGGAAAAATAACTTTGGTAGCGGAAACTATTTTATTAAGCAGTATGTGTATAAATCCTTATCCAATCCAAACGGACAAAGAAAGTATATCTGTATATAATATCTGTATACTGGGACCGATCCATTTGTCGCCACAGAATCAGTAGGTCTTTCATTGCCAAGGTATACGTTTTTACAATAAACTTCCCAAGCATATTAAAGACTTAAAATTTAAAAATGTATTAAAATTAAGTTGTATGGTAACGGTTATTATAAGATTTCAAAATATTTAAAACACATAAACACTTGGGATTAATTGCTACTCAACCCAATATCTACAAATTAATTATAAACATAACAAACTTTTGTAAATTAGATTTATAAGAAAAAAGACAAGCCCACTAAGATTCTTTCGCCGGATCTTTTCAGTAAGTGGCCGCGTTCCGATCCAGCGGTAGTTTTTATATAGACGCGTTACAAGAATCTTTGTATAGATCTAGGTAATTAAATCTATTTTGAATTTGAATTTCAATCCAACATATTATATTGTCGCCAATAAGCCTGGCATCGTGCTGGTAGATCGGTTGGAGCGCCGGGCTTTTCTTGTTGATATCACTGTTCCATGTGACATTAACCTCGTGAAAGCTGAAAAGGAAAAAATGTCAAAATACATAGACTTAGCTCACGAGGTTACTGACATATGGGATGTTGACTCAACAATAATTGTCCCGATAGTCGTGTCAGTAAACGGTCTAATAGCGAAAAGTCTCGACCAACATCTTACTTCTCGCACTGCATTGCAACCCTGGGCCGAATTCAGAAGGCAGCAATTTTGGAGACGGCGCGCATTATAAAGAGATTTCTCATTCTGTCGCCCTTACTACTGACGGTTTAGTTGTGAGGCCACCTATATTGTTAACCAGTTTTTTAAGTTTACATTTTTAATATTATCTTTTTGTTAATTGTACAAACGTAGAAAATAAAAAATATAGAAAATAAATGAATATAATAATATCTTTATTGTACACAAAACGTTATCACAAACATAAACATAAAGATAATACAGAACATAACAGCAAGAGAGATTTCTACCAACTGACCCTTGAAAAGAAAAACAGAAACAAAGACAATTGTAGACTTGGTGGTAATACGGCTATAAAAATGTACATATTATCAAAACAAAACAATATATACACATGAATATATACATATAACACATACGTAAATAAATAAACATATATAGGTACCTATCTTGATAATGGTTCCATAAATAAAATCGAAATTTTATTCTTGAAAATAAAATGTTAATCACTTCATAGTATAAAACTAAATTGCTTTCCGTTGTTGAGTTATAAATAATGTAACTAAAACGACTTCCATTTATATATAGACTAGCGGCCCGCCCCGGCTTCGCACGAGTATCAAATATACATATCCTTTCTCTTCAATCACTTTATATATTTAAAAAATATGCATCAAATTGAGTTGCGTAGTTTAGACTTAAGCATACAAAAGGACATATGGACAGAGCAAGCCACTTTGTTTTATACTATGTAGTGACATAGATACGGTAAGTGACTCCGTTTTTAAAATTATAAGTGAATTTCAACCAGACAATAAAAATGATTTAACACTGAAATATATTACTCTTGGAGTTCAATATACATTTAAAATGAACCAAAGGTGAATAATGTTGGGGGAAAATCATGACTAAGGGATTTTGCCAATTAAATTTTCTCACATCTGTAACTTTGTATAAATTTAAAGTTAGCTTTCCATATAATATATCGCTTTGAAAGTAAGCGATAAAAATTTTGCTACGCGTGAAATAGTTTATTTCGTTGCTAAATTACATTAGGATCCGTTCAGCAATAGTACATGAGTGTGGGTAGATAAAAAACATTAAATATATTTGTTACCCGTGACTTTTCTCGAATATTAAACCCTTTTGTTTTATGATATTGGAAGGCAAACAAGCAGACGGATTTCCCGATAGTAAGAAATTCACGTCGCCAAGAGACACCAAAGGTGGTATTTATGCGTTGCCAACCTGAGGACGGCATGTTAGGCCTCGAGCAAAAGTAAGTTTATCGGCTACCTTACCCTCCAAATCGGAACACGTCATGACGTTATGGCAGCAAGAATAGGTAAGGCGGTGGTACCAATTCGAGTGAGTCGCTGCGAAACTCTACCACCTAGTCAGATATCACGGTGTTAGTGACGATAAGCCTATGCTCGCCTTTTGCGAGCTGCGCCTGCCTGGCAGGAAGGCAGATGGTCTATTCTACAAAGGAGCCAGGACCAACACGGACCAACTCTTCATTACTTTTTGAGTTAAAGGGAGACCAGTAGGGCTACTCTTGTATCTCGATTTTATCAATACATGTTATAAAACAAAGTCCCACGCCGCGTCTGTCTGTCTGTCTGTTCGCGATTTACTCGAAAAGTACTGAACGGATTTTCATTTGGTTTGCAACAATAGATAGAACAATTCTTGAGGAAGGGTTTAGTGTATAGTAAGTTTATGTTTTGTACAAACCAACGATATTACAATGATATTAGTTCAATATGTCGGCAAAAAAATAAGCCGATCGGGAGCTTTCCTCAAAAACGCTGCCAAAACCTTTTGAGTTTTAACAAAACAATGTATGGTAGGATTTTTCCTTTTCGACAGATATCAAAAAAATTAAGCGATGGTTTATGTCTATCTTTAAAGAGTAACCCACAATAACCATTTTTTGCGTTTACTTAAAACAGTAAAATGAAGGGTTACTTTAGTACATATTTTTAACAATACAGTATTAACCCTTAATCAAATAAATCTGTTAGATACGTTATGCGTGTAATTTAGATCGAAATTGCCTTTAACACTATCAGAAAAAAATCAACAACTAATGAGTTATCAAAAAGTTAAAATCTCAGGGCGCAAAATTAAATATCGTTGAAGCGTAGCAAAAACGTGCGCGCTTACTACATCCATCCATACTGACATCCTGACATCCAGACATATTCACAAACTTTCGTATTTTTAATATTAGTAGGATTTTTATTCTTGAATACCCGAAGCGAAGCGAGGGCGAGCAGCTAGTGCTTATATTAAATTGAAATCGAATTTATGTTATTTTGTACCCTTAAACACAATACTAACGAATTTTCAACATTAATTAGTCCAAAAAATTCGAAGAATTCTATGAAACGTAATCAATTATTTCTCATTATTTCTTTGCGAAATTACGTCGAGATCCATTTACCAGTACATGAGTTATAGTATCTACTGGCAATAGGTAGATAACAGACATTCGTAATATCTGTTGCCCGTGACCTTTCTCGTTAAAACAATTTAGCTCTTCGAAAGAAACACATTGCAGATTTACTCTTGAAAAACTCTTACTCTTCTGGAAAATTTGAATAGAATTTGTGACATTATTTACTCTTTAACACAATACTTTCGCATTATTTAGCTCCAAAAATTGAACAAATCCGATAAAATAAATTATTGTTTATTTTATAAGCTAATTTTTACTAATTCACTAGTTTTGTATTTAAGTGTTCAACATGATACAAATTCGATTCCAATTTCCAATTAGCATGAAATCGAGATTCAAGACTAGCCCTACTGGACTTCCTATATCTCAAATTGTAATGAATGGACTAAACTATTGCGCCATAAATTATATATTCCCATTACGGTAATTTGCCTTCGGTATTCTAAACTAAGTTTTGAACCGTTTTTTTTTCAAGTTTTCTTACTATAGGTTATAGCTTTCATCACAAGTCAGTAAATAGCACTAATACTATATTACAAATATTAACGGTATGTGTTTGACAGTTTTTAAAGAAAATAGACGTGTTTTTGTTATATTTGTGAAAAACTGAAGCCGGAAATGAATATTACATGTTACTTTAATCCCGATTACAATAATGCAATATCATATTTTTTTAACTGTGTGTGATTAGATTTTAAAGTAATACGGATCAATTTCCGTAATCCAAAATATCTTTTAAACAAACACTTACAATGTTTAATTTATACAAAAATTACATATTCGTCAAAAAGTACTGTTATGGAACGTTGAAAGTGTTATATAGATAATATGTACAAAATTGTGAAAAGACTATAGAAAGGCATATAAGCAACCTGAGATTTCCTTATGATAAAAAACACATGTACTCGTAGATTAAGCATACCAAAACGGACGGTACCTACCAACCTGAGAATAGGATATTAGTCCTTTTAAATATATTTTACATGAATACCATACTCAGCTCTAGGAATAGGGATAGTTGAAACAAAAGCCTTTATTTTGGTAATTTTCTTCAAAATATTGGCAAATAATTATTGTTGAATCATTTAAGAATATATCTGCAAAACTTTTGCAATGTTTGAATCCATGTTTGTTAAAATCGGTCAAGTGGGCGTGGATATTAATTAAATTAAAACCAAAACTAGCATGAAATTAAAATAAGTCGTTTAAAAATAATTTGAGACGTTATGTAAGCTGTTGCAAAAAGAAACATAATATAAAAATGGCGGGTGCCATCGTAGGCCTCTGAGGGGATAAAATGCACCTGGCAAAGTTTCAAGAATCTAAGAGCATACTTTAGTGCAGAGTGGCATGTAAACTAGCACGTAAATGATGACTTGAACGGCTTCCATGAATTTTACGAAAGAATTAATTTTTAACAATTTTTAAAAGCCAAGAAAATTTTAAAATATTTTTACTTTTAAGGAAATTAAAACTTATGAATTTAGAAATGTAGGTAAGATTGTTACTCATTGCCTAATCAGTTAAAACTTTTTTTGTTACCAAGCTCATTAAAAACAGGGATGTAAAATAATAGGCAAGTTCAATGTTGTGAATTTTTTTTTTGATATTGAAAGGCAAACTAGCCGATGGATTTCTTGGTAGTCAGAAATTCACGCCATCTAGAGACACCAAAGTTGGTAATGGTGCGTTGCCAACCTGAGATCGGGGTGTTAGGCATCGAGAATAAGTTAATTTTCCGACTACCTTATCCTCCGAAAACGAACACGTTAACGGCAAGCATTGCTGTTTTGTCGGCAGGAATAGGTAAGGCAGTGGCACCAATCCGGGCGAGTCGCTGTGAAACTCTACCACCTAGTTTAATGTCATGGTGCTACTGACGGTAAGCCTATGCTCGCATCCTCCGAGCTGCCTGGCAGGAAGTCAGATAGCTTAATCTACAAATGAGCTCGGACTAACACGAGGGAAAATATGAGTCTTTGTAGTCTCGGCTGTCAAAAATATTGAAATATATTTAGTTTGTCAAGTTCTGCGCCGAAATTCTTATATTTCATTAAATGTAATTTATACTTTAAGACAAACTAAAATTGATATGGCTAGTTTTACAAATCAGTTAATAAAGCAGAAATATAATTTAGATAATATGTCGATCTAAGCCTATACTCGTAGTACCTACCGAAAAAAGCAGGTGATAATATAATATGTATAAAAGCTATAGCTTGGGATTAAAACTTGCCAACAAACTTTCCTGTTTTGAATTAATAACACCATACATATCTTCACGCCAAGTCCCTTACGGGGTAGGCAGAGAGTATCGAGTGCCAGACCTCACGATCCTGACAAACCTGTCTTGCTTCCTTCACATTCATAACCCTTTTCATACAAACACGCCGGTTTCGGAGACTCTTGACACCACCCTCGGATAATATCCGATTGATCTGATCGTGAAATGTCAGCCTTGGTCTCCCCGGGTACCTACATCCATCCACATTCGCATTGTATATCTGCTTTGTCAATCTTTCATCTGTCATTCTTTCCACATGACCGAACCAGCGGAGCATGCCCTTTCGCATTTTAACACCATCTTCCTCGTTTTCATACTTGATAAGGTCTTGTTATTGCAAAATTAAAAAAGTTTATAATCCAACCAAAAAATTCATTTTTAAACTAAAATGCACTCATTACATTAGGAATTAAAAAAGGTCCAATATCGTTGTAATTATGCTCAAACGTAACAGCAGTTGTATTTTTTAAACACGCTCCTTGTAGTCCGCCTAGAAATTTATTGTCTTTAAAAATATTTTAAATTAATAAATTTAAATCTTTAATTATTTACAACAATCGAAATGTCCACCTGAGCTAAACGAGATCACTTTTTCGTATATCCTTTTTTTTTAGCTTTAAAATCAGAAAAAAATAGGTATGCGTGGCATAAATCACGGGGAACTATTTTGTAAATCTTAGTTCTAACACTAGTGTTGAAATTAGAAACAATTTAGAGTAGACTATTGCAAGGAAGGAAAATATCTTGCTTCAATGAGCACTTTGTGTTGAAAATTTTGAAATGACTGATTCAGTCGCCATCGTGCCCCGTTAGGAATTTGCGGGAATCGACACAGAAAGCTCGTACAATCCCATATCAGTGTTTGTAGGCCGTATCGAGCGTTTCCCATGACAATACAAAAACCGTCTATTGACTGCTATAACTGCAGTGACCACACGTTCTATTTTAAAAAGGATTTTTTCGTATTATTTCATTGAACTAGTCTTGGGTTGCAAATTAAGAAAAGTTTTAAAACATCTGTCAATGTTGGCTGATATAAAGCAGAGGTATGCAAACATGTGATCTGAGGCTCCTTTAACTTTACGCAAAGTTTCTTGAGTTGTACGTAGAAAAAAAACTTTTATCTCATTTACTTTCTTACTTTTTGACTTACAAATCCACCAGGTTCACAGGGTAGTAATGTTTTTTTTACATAGTACAATTTCGTAAAGGTCAATTTAACTAAGCGATATTTTTTTTAAAAAATGCTTGCAGTCAATAACTTCTAAATGCAAAAATTAATCTACTGTTCCGTTGGTCATCTAATCACACTTGAACGGATGGAACAATTTTTTGGTTGGTTTTTTGGTTGAAGAATGATTTTAGAATAAAAAAAAATATGAAAGTTTAGTGAAATATTATAAAAATTAGAAAAACTTAACGAAAATATGAATTTTCAATGATTACTGTTAGATGATGATTAACATTACATGGTAAACATAAGACAACGTCTCTTGGGAGCTAGTAAGCAATAACAATTCGAAATGATTAAGATAGCAATTTACTTGCTGTATCTTTCTAGTATGTTTTTAGGTATTTCAAAGAATTATGAGTCCTCGAGATATTTTAGTTTATATCAAATTTATATTTAAATTATTATAAAATCCATACTATGTTAAATCTACAAATCTTAAAGAAATAATAAATTTCTTCATTCTTCAAAATTTGTAGAAACTGTATGTCCCGCTACTGGGTATTTTTAAATTTATTTATTTGCATTTTTGGTTAATAATTAACCTGTGAGTAACACGATACGATACGATTATACAGATATTTTATAGAGTTTACAGGGATGTGTTTTAGGCTCTATCATAAATATGTAACAGGCACATATATATTTAATTACACAGTTTGATTGTTCGTACTTTACAAACACATTTTTTGTTTTAGTTTATTTCATAATTACATAATATCACACTAGCTTTTGCTCGCGTCTTCGATAGCGTTTAAGGCATTACAGAAGTATTCTATGTTGTATGTTGTATGTATGTATGCACCTGAGTTAAATATTGTAAGTGAAAGAGTGTGTATTATTTTGTAAATTTTGGTGTATAATAAAGTGTATTCATTAATTTATTCATTCATTTTGTTACTTTTAATGCCTCATAGAACACGTGTACAAAGTTCCATGATGATTGGTTAAGTAGTTTTTGCGTTAAACTGTAAAAAACAAATTTACATTCACATTTATAATATTAGTACCTCGTCTCGCCTTCTGACCGCTTCGTTGGTAAAGTGGCTAGCGTACATGCCTAACTACAACGACTAACCACGAGGATCGGGTTCGATTACTGAGCAGGCATTTGTGTGATGAACATTTAGATGTCTGCATTTCCGGATGTGAGTGTTTATTAAATGTATTCTGGTATCTATTTAAGTATTTCTATGTATTAGTATCGTTGACTAACACCCATAACACAAACACATAATTTGCTTTCTTTGGGGTTAGATGCAATTTGTGTAACTTGTCAAGGGTTATTTATTTATTTATTTAGTATGGACTGATATAAGATTCTTAAGCTTCAGGGCAGGATAATCTTTAAAAAAATGTAAAAAATGACATTCAATTAAGAGATATAAATTTCACTGTGTCGGCACCCACTGATGCTCGAATTGATCGATGGAACATATAGGATTTCACATTTTATTGACAAACACGTCATATATTAGAGCATATCCTATTCAAGATAAAAAATATGGTCACACTGGCTTTAATCACATTTTGTCACAGAAAATCTCACGCTACATTTCATTCTATTTCCGTTGTGTCCATGATTTTTTGCAAAGTCTCTTTAAGCGGGAAACATACTCTCGGCTTACAGCTGCGACTGATAAATGTGTACATACCGTCCGTGGACTCTTTCGGCTGGCAAAAACATTCAGTGCGTCAGATATCTTTCAGACATCCGAACGCTCTAGGTCACGTTCGCGACTAACTACTTATTATCTAGATATATGTAAGTCGCGTTTAAAGTTTTGGCGCCATCGTAAAAGAAGATGGTTGTATTTTTTTCATAATTATTGAATTTCGTGTTTATATTGAGTGAAACTAGTCAATTTTAGTGGCATTTTGTACAGTTTTGATCAGTAAAAGTGCACAAATGAAATAATCATGAAGAAATTAGTGTATCGTGTATTTACTCGCTGCCGCCAAATGAGCTCACTAAATGAGCTTAAGTAACGATGTCACCACCTTACTCTAGACCATGACATGACTTTGACTTATGACATATGACTTACGACTTATGACCTGAAATGGCTTATGACTGTTAAAAAGAATGTATTCGTATTGAAGACGTAGCAGCATGGGCTGAAGGTCTTAGCCGGCCCCAGAAAGGGGCAAATTTGCCTAAAAAAAAAGTCGCGTTTATAAGCCGCGTCCACGTCCGCTCTTGAACACAATGCTAGTGAAATTAGTATCATTTAATTAAAAATAAACAATAACGTATTATGATACTCATACGCATAAAAAGATATCCTATATTGTCACATTATGCAATAGGCAATCGCCTTCAACTTTCTTCTATAGGTACTTGAGTATTGGCATGCTATTTAACATATAAATTTACGATGATATGGTCCATAATTTTTGAAACCCGGGCACATACATAGATAACAAAATAAAGGCCTTAGTCATATGTAGCTACGAAGGTTAATAGGTACAGCAGGTCAGAGTTTGTTTTATACTTATAGGAATTTGAGGAATAGGTTAGTTCGGTAGTTATGCTAATATAAACATGAGATATATTCACAAATATTCATAATTATTTTAACATATAAAAAATACAACCAAGTACTTAACGATACATTTAATTAAAAATGGTAAACTAATATTAAGAAAAATATAAAATACAAATTTCTAAGTAGCTTCGAGGATGACTGAAATATATTTTTATATTTTTAAATGATAATGTGTTAACAAGCTATAAAAGGAAATATTTTTTTTTAATCTCAGTTGCTATTCTAGTTTAAGCAAAACACAAAAGTAGAGATTTTAATTCTTTTGAAAATAGGTACATGTGCATGGTATGGTGATCGTTGACTTGCAAAGATCCTGGCTATAAGTTTTTTTATTAGAAAAATGGAAAAACTACATTTTCTCTTTGTTGCCCGATCCAGGAATCGAACCCGGCACCTCATGAAGTCAATTCCAACACCACTAGACCACAGAGGCAATTGTCTTGTAGTTGTTTTTTGGATATGGTTTTAAATTAAAGAATACCCCTAAAAATTTAAAGGTAAGTGGGAATTAAACAATCTATACAAACTGTTAGTAGCTTGTAATATCAAGTGATTTGTAGTTCGTCGGGTCAGCTAGTATTTAAATATTGTTGAATTAACAATACAACAATATTCAAACACTAGTTGAAATACCTGTGAAAAATAGTTTAGCAATTTTTAAAAACACTGAATTGTTTCAAATAAAAGTAACAGGCGCTTTTAAGTTTTGGTACATCATCAGATTGAAAGCATTGTATTATATTTACAAGATTTAAAAAATATAGTTCATTTATTTTGCAAAAAGGATAGTTGTCATTACATCACCATTTAATCATAATCATCACCCTAACATTAATCACGGTTGTTTCTCACATTCAAACGTGTAAATCCAGGGTCGGCCTTTTTTACCGGTCCCTAAAGGTTTCATGGCGTTTAAACATGTATTAAACACCCAGCCTATCGGTTTGTGCAAAATATGACCGCGCCACTTCTTGCGGCTTTCCTGCAGTCTGCCCGCTTACTATGTCACGAACGTGAAGGTTCCAGCTTCTTTTCAACAACCAAAATAGCTAATATAGGGCTATATCCTATACGTATTTAAAAGGCTTTATGAATTTCTTTTAACTGTAGTTAGGTATGTTATGTTGCAAATAGTTCAGTAAAAAGTTAAATGAAACCATGATCTGACCAGTTTTGGCGCAATAAGTAAAAATGTGTTCTTTAATACTTAAATAATGATATTATGAAAGAAATTTTGATTTAAATTAAGGGGAAAGGGATGAAAAAAATAAAAAAAAACCCCGTGTTGGTCCGGGCTCCTTTGTAGAATAGACCATCTGCCTTCCTTGCCAGGCAGCTCGTATAAGGCGAGCATAGGCTTACCATCACTAACACCGTGACATCCGACTAGGTGATAGAGTTTGGCAGCGACTCGCCCGGATTGGTAGTACCGCCTTACCTATTCCTGCCACCATAACGTCATGACGTGTTCCGGCTCGGAGGGTAAGGTAGCCGGTAAACTTACTTTTGCTCGAGGCCTAACATTCCGACCTCAGGTTGGCAACGCAACATTACCACCTTTGGTGTCTCTAGGCGGCGTGAATTTCTTAACATCAGGAAATCCGTCTGCTTGTTTGCCTTCCAAAAACATGAAAAAAAATATTGCCATGTTAAGCAATTGTTATTTTATAAGGATTTTCGTATTTAGTGTAGAAAGACAAAACGCTGATGGATTTCCTCGTTGTTAGAATTAAAGATATATGGTGCACGCAAAGCTAAAGGTTGATACGAGTATATACTACAATATCGTTAAAAAAAAGGATTCATAATCTTAAAATAACCCCCGACAAAACCTACTTGTAATGTAGCCAAGAATCTTCTCCAATAAATCAGCTTTCAAACAAAAAAATTGCATCAAAACCCATTCATTTGTTCAAAAGTTATGAAGACAGACACACAAACACACACGTCCACTTTATCGTCGAATCACACCCCATTCAAATTCCGTAAACCATTGTCAAAGCTACCAATGAAAGCGCAATATATTTTACACATTTTTTATATAATGGCTTATTTGAAGTAAACAATTAATGTTTATATCATTATGTTTATTATTATAACCCCCGACGGAAAACGAGGAGTGTTATAAGTTACACGTGACTGTGTGTGTGTCTGTTGAATCACAACTTTTGATTAGAAAGACCGATTTCGACGCGGTTTTTTGTTGTTTAAAAGCGGACGTGATTTAATGGTTTTTAGCTACGAGTACATTAGATATAGATTTTGTCGGGAGAATAAATTGAAAACTTTTAATTTTAGGATTATTATTAACCTATGAGTGATCGAGTGGCTAGCGTACACTCCATATATGTGATCCATATATAGAATTATCATTGAAGTAGTTGTCAGTAGTAGCTCTACTGTAATTTTGAAAATGCAATAAAAAACTACACAAAACGCATTTTTGCCTTTATTTTCTAAAACAAATTAAATTTAACTAAATAAATTAATATTTTTTTGAAGACATGGCTCATTAAAGCAAACTTAATAGGCACCCAAACAAACAAGAAAAAAAACTGAGAAAAAATATAAAAAATCAGCCATATAGTTGTAGCGTTTTACAAAAAAATTGAAATACCATTACAGTATTGTCAAATGTTCAAAACTGTAAAATAATATGTAGCAGGACCTCAAAGTTATTGCATTTCTACATTTTTAAAGATTTCTAAGGAAATAGGGCTGTTACAAATAATAAAACTTTTAAAGTTATATTCTGGAAAACCAGAAATAATAGTTTATATCATGAAATATTAATTACTCAATGCACCTCATATTAATGGATCAACGAAAAATGTGACAGTGTACGTATTTACGAGATTAAATTGCCATTGCAATGCCCATAACACAAGCATATAATTTGCTTACTTTGAGATTAGATTCAATTTGTGTAACTTGTCCAGGGATATTTATTTATTATTATTTGATTGATCTAACAAAATCCTCAGTGCTCAAATAAAAGTATCGTTATATCAAAACAAACTGCGAAGTGTGAAGGATTTACATTTTGCGTCTTTTGCTACTAGGTAGATAGATATATTGGCAAAGTTTGACCGCCTCAATAGCCGAGAGATTACGGTACACCTCCACCTCCACCACCACCTTCGACTTTAATCTTCGACAGGGACGGCATTTGTGATGGTTTATGTTCATTATAAATGTCTGTGTTTCCGGGTCTGGGTGTTCACTAAATTTGTACAGGTATATATTTAAGTAATTATGTGTATTAGTATTATTGTTTAACACCCATAGCACAGACAGAATATAATTTCTTTTACTTTGGGTTAGATCAATTTCTGAAATTTGTCCGTGGGTATTTGTTTCCGTACTATTTATTTATTTATATATCTATATACTTATAAGAAAGTCGTTCTAGTTACACTATTTACAACTCAAGAAGGGCTGAACCGATTTTGCTGAATATTTCCGGGAAATAAATTAGAAACAGGAGATGGACATATGATTTGTTTCATCCCGTTCGACTGCGAAAATAATAAGAAAAAAAACATTTTAATTTTTCCCATACAAATTGAACGGGTGGAAAGAAGTTTGCCGGAATAGCTAGTATCAAATAAAAGTAGCAGTTGATAAACTGAATACGTCACTTATTTTAAGCGTAGGGATAAAAGTTTTCCAACCTCGTGCGATTTTGTTCCTCGATCCAATTTTATTTGATGAAATATTTTGAATATTTCATAGTGGTACGGAAACTTCAATATGAAGGCCCGGAAAATAGATGAAAATGCAAATAGTTTGCTCAACCGTCTGCGAATTCGTATGATGAGAGTTTTAAAATAAGTAATTTTAGGTATTATATCTAGCATGTCTAAATGTTAATCTTATATATAAAATTATCGTGTCACAGTGTTAGTTACCGTACTCCTCCCAAACGGCTTTACCGATTTTCACAAAATTTTATATGCGTATTTTTAATATGTCTAAGAATCGGCCAACGTCTATTTTTCATACCTCTAAGTGATAAGGGTAACTCACCCCCACTTTTTAAATAAAAAATAGCAAAACAACGTCTGCCGGGTCAGCTATTCCTATATATTAAATTCTCGTATCACAATGTTCGTTCCCGTACTCTTCCGAAACAGCTTCTAATGAAATTTTGTTAGCACATTGAGTAGGTCTGAGAATCGGCCAACATCTACTTTTCATACCCCGAAGTGACAAGGGTGACTCACCCCAACCCCACTCACATTTAAAAAAAAGGAGCAGACCAACGTCTGCCGGGTCAGCTAGTGTATAGATATAAAAAGGAATCACCATTACGCGTGGTCATCTCATCACACCGAATTGACGAATGGACGAATTTTGCTAAATCCTTTGTGTTGAGTTATTGTCTGTCGGGTTCTGATGATGACAAAAAATGGGAAACTAGTCCATACAAACTGTTAGTACTTAGCTGTTAATGTCAAGTATAATGAAGTTTACTTGGTGGGCGAGTTTATAATAAAGATAATAATAATTCAAAATTTATTATTCTTAAAATCTTATTCTTATCCTTTGATTTGGTAATCTGTCCAAGTATTGACATTCATTTGATAGTGTTAACCATGACACTTTTGTCAGGAAACTATACTATAATGGTGTTATTTAAATGGTAATTAAATAAATCAGAAAATCTTAAAATAAACATGCAAAATTGTCAGGCGCTGCTACTACAAATATGTATTCCTGGGGGGTTAACTCTTAGACCGTTATTGTTCCTCATATACTTACCTCAGGTTAGTGACGAAAATGAAATTGTATTGTTTGCGGATGACACATCACTTATAAAGAAATAGTCTTAAAAATAAAAGTTTTCAATAAACCCCCAACAAACGAGTTACGACGCAACATATATACATACACACACACTCTCATATAACTTACAACACCTCTCTTTTTAATATGCTTTGGATAATCTGGAAAGATTATGAAATAAAGTACAGTAACTTTTAAACTATAATCTACCAGCCTTTCTTTCATCAGAAGTTCTTTCGTCAGATCTTTGTCATCAATTCCTTATTGTTTGAAAATATTTAATTAAGACGAATCTAACTAGTCCCAACTTGATGTGTTATTGGTAGGCATTCTAGACCATCTGAATCACTTCAGTTTTCCACTTTGTGATTTAGATGAACTGCAAAGATTACGAAACAGATTACTCTAACTTTTAAATTTTGGCCTATCAGCCACCTCCCAGTTCAATTATCAGGTTCATGTCATCAGAAAATATAAACAGATCTTGTTAAGGCAAATCGAATGAGTCCAAACTCGATGGGTTTACCAGTAGGTATTTCAGGGTTATGTCTCCTTTTCTGGTTCGAAACAATAAATCCACGTTTCTTCTCCTGTGACAATGTCATAAACAGCATTACAATGTACGTGGTCGTACTTCAGTAACATCTGTGAGCACCATTCCACGCGAGCCCGCTTTTGGTCCGCTGTCAGTTCATGAGAGATCCAATGGCAACAAAGTTTTCGAATTGTCAATTCTTCGTGTAAACATTTCTGAATTTGGCTCATACCAATCCTCAACAGTCCTCGAATTGTCTTATACGTTATCCGGGCTTAACAGCAGCCACAATATTTTCGTAGACATCAAACCATCCAAACCAAAAGTATAAAGAGTAAAAAGTGTAAAGCAGAAGCCCTTAATTTAAATAGCAGTACTGTAGTTGATCTTTTGATAAATGAAGACGGCGTTCGTATCAAATACATATTAAAATTTATTATGGTTTTTATAAATCATTGTTAGCTGGTACTAACTAACATTTGGAATGGCTTAAACATTACTTTTATTTCTATTTTTAAAGAAAGAAACACTTGTACTGTTTTACTTATCACTTATAATTTATTACTTTGTAATTAGTAGCCTACCGGTTTCGCTTATACAGCATCATCAGGGCTAAAACTTCTATAATATGATGATGCTGTATAAGCGAAACCGGTAGGCTACTAATTACAAAGTAATAAATTATAAGTGATAAGTAAAACAGTACAAGTGTTTCTTTCTTTAAAAATATGAATATTTGGAAGTTTTACCAAGCGCCAACGATGGAAAATATCAAATACTTTTATTTCTGATAGTCTGGTGTCCAGGGACGTTTGAGTCAGTAAATCTTTAAGCTAAAAAGTTTAACTTAAAGTAAAACCTCCGTGTATGTGTTGTCACATACCCTAGGTTAGTTTTCGGAAATGCACTCTAAAATTAAATATAGACTATATCTTTAAGTCAAGTCTCTTACAGGGTGGACAGAGAGTGCCGAGTGCTAAATGTTGATTGCTGCAGAAGTGCCAAGCATCTACCACATTCATTACTCTTTTCATAAAATCACGTCAGTTTCGGAGACCTGACGTAGATACCTACAATGACTTAAATCTAGCGTTGTGATTGTGGAATGTCAACCAAGATCTCGCCGAGTATTACCTACATACATCCACATTAGCATTATATATTTATCTTTTCTAGCGGTCCGGCGTCGGACTTGACTTCTTGAGGGGACCTGGGGGGTTCGATCCCCGGGTAGTGCAACAAAAAAATGGAAAATGTTTATTTTCAGTTTTCTAAAAAAAAAATTTGGTCGGGATTGGATATGAGCCCGGTTGGTGATAGGCTTGCCACCTATTACATTGTTGGATTTAGTGTCTTCGGCTAGTCGTGGATGCCCTAGCTGTGTCGCTGCCTAACCCTTCAGTGATATGGGAGTGAATATTTTTTTTTAGTATTACATTAGTTATTTTTTTTCAGATGACCGAGGTTACGGAGCATGCTCTTTCTCCTTTAAGTATACGCGTTCTATCAATCCCACTTTTTCTTATACATCACTGTTGCGAATGCAGTCAGCCAACATAACAGCACAAGTTTTCTGTTGCGCTTTTATTTCGACCACTTTTATCCTACTTTGTTTTTTCATGTAACGTAACGTCGGGATAAGCATAAAATTACGCAAAACAAGTCGTTACACTTTCTACTTCTTTACTTCTCCCAGAAAGCTTTGATGTTTGAAATTGTTTCCTAGCTTTTTATGTAAGCTATTTTTTTTCACTAAGTGTTTGGTGATATTCTTGCACCAAAGGCATTTTATTTTCTTTGACTGTGCTATATCATCATCGCTTCTGAGGTCTAGCGGTACAGTTGTTGGACTTGACTTGCATCCCGGGTTCGAATCCCTTGGGTCGGGTAACAAAAATTTAAAATTGGGTTTTTCAAATTTTCTAATAAAAAAAAAGATGATCGGGAATGGACATGTGCCCGGTTGGCGATAGGCTTGATAGGCTTGGCAGGCACACTGTGGGAGTAAGTGTCTTCGGCTAGTCGTGGCCTCGTGTGCCTCTGCCTACCCCTTCGAGGATAAAATTGTATTCCGCTGCCTTCTTTTATTTAATATCTTCAATGAACAGATTTCACTCCTTTAGTTTTGTTATTAGTACTAATATGTTAAATGTGTTAATTGTATATTATATAACTTAATTAATTACTATCCGGATTAACATAATCATATCAAAACATTGTACGGACTAATTTGTTATTTATACAACATTGTTAATAGATATTAATGGTCAATGTAATACCAGTTATAACTGCATTAAGTATAAATATTTGTGTGAAGATGTGGGGAACTGGTTTTTAATAAATATTAATTATACTAGATGTTTACGCGACTTCGCCTACATAAAATACTACGGACAGCTTTAATTAATCTTTAAGTACTCAACCAACGATTAACTTCAACATAATTTTAATAAAACGTTCAATCCCCGATAGGGTTTATTTTTTAAAATAAAGTAGCTTTTGTTTGAATTCAGGTTTGTAACTATATGCATAATAAATTTCATCGAAACTGTATCAGCGGTTTATTAAGTATGCTGTCTTATGAAACTATAGATTATTATGGATACTATAATTAAAGCGTAGGAAAACTGGACCAAAATAAGTAATTAAATAAATTATCAATAAGTAAATTATCTACGTACATAAAAACTAAGTATTTTCCAAATCCAAATCGGTTCAGAAATGTGGAAGAAACCGATTATCATATAAAAAATATAGAAATCGAACATGTAACCTCTGTTTTCAATGTTTTTTGTATGATATTGGAAGGCAAACAAGCAGACGGATTTCCTGATGGTAAGAAATTCACGCCGCCTAGAGACACCAAAGGTGGTAATGGCGCGTTGACAACCTGAGGCCGGGATGTTAGGCCCCGAGCAAAAGTAAGTTTACCGGCTACGTTACCCTCCGAACCGGATCGCGTAATGACGTTATGGCAGCAGGAATAGGTAAGGCGGTGGTACCAATCCGGTCGAGTCGCTGCGAAACTCTACCACCTAGTCGCCTTTTACGAGCTGCCTGAAAGAAAGGCAGATGGTCTATTCTGTAAAGAAGCCCGGACCAACACGGGGAAAACTGTCGGTTAAAAACGAGCGTAATTGCAACTTTAAACACAGTATGTGCGTTACTACTTCGATTTTGATTAGACATGTTTAAAAGAAAATGTTGGTTGCACGGCTTTGCCCATGTTTTTGCCAATGATTTTTTCCCGCGTATAGCTTTCCCGCGGTAACTCGTTTAGTTTGGTAAAAAGTAACCTATAACCCTACAGGCTACTACTACTATTATTAAGTACCTTCAGCTAATCGTTGATGTCCTGGTTACACATCTGCATACCAATTCGGTGATAGGGGGCCAAAATACTTAACTTTTTAGGAATTAATCTTTCAAGACACATTTTTTTTACAAATAAGATTTTGCAAAACAAATAAAAGTTGGTAATAATGAATGGAAGCAAATAAATAACACTCGTTAAAAATTATATATTTTATAAAACACTTTTAATTTAATAAGATTTAGCTACTGGTTTCGCATACTACTATATACTTACGACTATTATAACTACAACCGAGATACAATTCTGAAGTGATGGGATATGACGAACCCATCACCTTAGTGCAGTCAGACCGCATCGGTATCACCAATAATTCACCATAACATCAGTACTCTATATTCATTCATGCTCTATGTTGGAGGATAGACTTTCGTATCCAAGGATAGTCCGTAAAGTAGCAATCGGTCTAGGTCCGATGAGCAGAATATACTATCTGCCTCCCTACCAGGCAGATTGTAACAGGCGAGCATAAGTAAAATAGGTCATCAGGACGTAAAAATAGGACGTATATGTACGTGACTAACAAATAAACTCTAGAAAATTAATCACGTAATA